>JAJHUR010086921.1:0-18895 GCA_027495735.1 Lutjanus campechanus
TTTGATTTCATTTTAAAATAAGTAGGCCTAAATAATTACAAAGGTTGTACCTACCCATGATTGAGGTTGACAAGGCAGATCAAGAAATCAGCACCAAGTTTTTGTTGGCTACTACTACTCCTCTGAATGGATGTGGTTATCTATAAATAGTAAAATCCCGCTTCTGTATATGGCGCGATTATACATTCAATTGTGAGACCTCGTTGATCCTGCTGCAAGGCGGAGCCGGCAGAGCCGGCGGAGCCGCAATGCTTCGTACCACAGACAGATCCGGCGAGGGTTGACGGACGTCTGAAGACGGATCTGACCGGATCGGAGCGGAGCCGGTGTTGTGCTGTACAAGGCCTTATAACAAAGGCCTACACTTTCTCCATAAAACTTTTGGGGCCTACATGTAACAATCAAAGCCTGAGACCACATGTTGGCGCCCAAAAGAACAAAGGAATCAGCTGGGCCCCTTTTTCTGTGTGAATCAGCTGATTCAACTCCCAGCTGACCAGCAGGGGTCCTGTGAAATCCACAGCTCCCATTGGGTGAAATCCGCCATGTCCAACCCCGCACAGATGACGTCACCCCGGGGTATATCATCACGAAGCGTATCTGAGGGAAACGCTTGGCGGTGATTTTCCGGTTGGTGACGGAGAGAGAGTGAGAGAGAGGAGCGAAAATTTGAATTGGTATTGGCACATCTGGTAGGAACAGTTTACGGTTTATTTGGCTCTGATCTAGGATTACGGACTTTGGTTTTGGTGAAAGGTAGGTTGTAGGGAGTGGTTGCATAGGTTTCGGCCGACGGCCTGTATAGGCCCGGTATAACGAGACTTGTGCGCTGCGCCTTACAGCTAGCCAAACAGCTGTTTGGAGAGGCGATGGCGGAAACTTCAGCAGGGCATTTAAAGCCTGGGAGACCAGGAAGGTCTACCCAAGCAGAATTGTCAGAGTTAGGAGAGGAGGTGGGTTATGAGGATTCTATTGGATCAGATGTGCAAAGTTTGCTTAACATGGATTTTGAAGAGGGAAAAGGAGAAGTACGTGAGAGTGGAGGGCAGAGCTGGGTTGTTGATCACCAAGGAAAGGGGACAAAAAGGGTCAGAAAATCCCACAGTGACCGATCTGACAGTGAGGAAGAGGGCAATGAGAGGCAGATAAATAAGTCAGATAAATGTGTCATTATACGATTCAATGTAAAGGGACAGGAAATGATGAAGAAAATCAATCCATTCATGCTAACCACAACTCTAGCTAACAAGATTGGAGAGATATTGTATGCCAAAGTCCTTAATGATGGAAATCTTCTGGTAAGATGTGTGGATGAAGAGCAGCTTGAGAAAGCTCTTAGCTTAAAGGAGATAGGAAAAGCTAAGGTAGAGAGCACGAGGAGGGTCGGAGCACAAAGAGGAGGGTGCAAAGGGGTAATAACAGGGGTGCCATTGGCAGTAAATATGGTGGATCTTAAGAAAAATATCAAGGGAGCTAAAGTGAAAAGTGTGTTGAGAATGAAAACAACAAGGGATGGAGCAAAAAAGGATAGTGAAACAGTACTGATTGAGTTTGAGGGAAACTTGGTGCCAAGTAAAGTGTTCCTGGGCTTCATGAGTTATCCAGTGAGGGTGTATGTGCCGAAACCACTAAGGTGCTTTAAATGTCAACGATTTGGTCACACAGCTAAGGTTTGTAAAGAGCAGAGGAGATGTGCTCGCTGTGGGGGAAATCATGAGTACGGGGAGTGTGGAGAAGGAGTGCAACCAAAGTGCTGTAACTGTGGTGGGGCTCATAGTGTGGCCTATGGGGGATGTGAATTCATGAAAAGAGAAAATGAAATTCAGAAAGTAAGGGTGGAGAGGAAGCTCTCTTATGCTGAGGCAGTAAGAGTAACTAGTGAAAAGAGGGAGGAAGGAGCAGGGAGCAGAGTGCCACAAAAGAAAGCCAACAATGAGATATATATTGACAAAAAAGCTCTTGTAACTTTCATAGCAGGAGTGATAAACAGCACAGCTGAAGTTAAGTCAAAAAATGTGAAAATTCAGCTGATTGTTAAAGCAGCAGTGAATCACTTGGGTCTTGTAGGACTGACATGGGAAGAGGTGAGGGAAAACCTCACTAATCAGTCAAGCCAGGAAACACCATGCATTGGTTAATAGTGATTATGGTCTTTCTTCTGCAGTGGAATGCACGGAGCTTGCTGGCCAATGGCCAGGAGTTTAAGCATTTCATGCAAGAATTGAAAGAAAAACCTGACATTGTGTGCATCCAGGAATCATGGTTAAAACCTAGTTTGGAGTTTGTTGTGCATGGCTATGTAGCACATCGACAAGATAGAAACTTTGGGGGAGGAGGAGGATGTGTAACACTTATAAAACATGGAATACCTTGTCGAGTGCTAGAGAGAGGAGATGAGCTGGAGTATATAGCCGTGGGAATATGGAATAAAGGAGAAGCACTAGTGGTAATCAATTACTACAACCCATGTAAAAAGTTAAACCTGGATAAGTTGTTGGAAATACAAAGTCAGAACAAAACTAGAAAGGTCTGGTGTGCAGATTTTAATGCCCATAGCACCACTTGGGGAGCGTCACAGACAGACTTAAATGGCAGAATAATTGAAGAGCTGATGGATAATAATGATTTAGTTTGTATGAATGATGGAAAGGGCACTAGGATCAACACAGCAACAGGTGCAGTGTCAGCATTAGATATCACACTTGTATCTAACTCTTTAGCTGGAGCCAGCTCCTGGAAAGTTTTGAAAACAACACTGGGCAGTGATCATTATCCAGTGGCCTGTTATGTGGGAGAGAAAGTGGAAGGAAGACAAGCTATTGGAGTTAAAAAATGGAGATTTGAAAAGGCTAACTGGAGTGAGTTCCAAAGACTGAGTGAGGAGAAAACACTGATAACTGGCAGGTCAGATGATGTGGATGAGCTTAATAATCAGATAACATCTATAATTATTGCTGCAGCAGAAAAATCCATACCCAAAAGTAAAGGAAGGAGTGAGAGGAAGCTGGTACCATGGTGGACAGAGGGGTGCTGTCAGGCTGTAAGGCAAAGGAACAGGGCATTAAGATTGCTCAAAAGAACCCATAACATGCAAGACCTAATTCAGTATAAAAAGGCACAGGCAGTGGTGAGGAGAACGGTGAGGCAAGCCAAGAGAGAAAGCTGGAGGAACTTTTGCAGCTCAATTGGGAGAACAACACCAGTTGGAGAGGTGTGGGGAATGATTAGGAGGATGGGAGGGGACAGGAGAGAATGGGAGTATCCAGTCATGATAGATGAGGGAAAAACAGCAGTGACAGATAAAGAAAAGGCAGAAATAATGGCTAAGGCATTTGCAAAAGTTCACAGCTCAGAAAACTTGTCAGAAGAAGGTAACAGAAGAAGAAGAAAGACATTAAGCCAACACCCAGAAATATTGGACAGGAGGGAAGAGGCCAGTAGCAGTTTGGATGAACCATTTACACTGGAAGAGATGCTGAGGGCAATAAACAAATCTAAACCAACCTCTCCAGGGAAAGATCAAGTAAGCTATAGTATGCTGAAGCACTTAGGAAAGAAAACGCTCAAGGAACTGTTAAAGCTCTATAACAAAGTGTGGGAAAAGGGCAAGCTACCAACAGTGTGGAAGGAAGCAGTGGTTATCCCAATAAGGAAACCAGGGAAAGACCCAATAAAACCATCTAGCTACAGGCCAATTGCTCTGACGTCAAATATATGCAAAGTAATGGAGAAAATGATTACAGAAAGGTTAACTTACCAGCTGGAGAAGGCAGGTAAGATAGCCAACTATCAAAGTGGCTTTAGAAGAGGGAGGAATACTATGGATCCAGTGATAAGACTAGAAACAGAAATAAGAAAGGCCCAAGCAAACAAAGAATCAGTTATTGCAGTGTTTTTCGATATTGAAAAGGCATATGATATGATGTGGAAGGAAGGCCTGCTGATAAAACTATCTAAGATTGGAGTTGGAGGGAGAGCCTTTAACTGGATTAAAGATTTCCTGTTTGGAAGGAAAATTCAGGTGAGAATTGGGATAGCCATGTCAACACAGTATGTGGTGGGGAATGGAACGCCTCAGGGGAGTGTGATCAGTCCATTATTGTTTAGTTTAAGCATTAACGATGTGTTCTCAAAACTCCCTATAGACATAGGCAGGTCTCTGTTTGCCGATGATGGAGCTCTGTGGAAAAGAGGCAGAAATATTGAGCATGTCATTGGAAAACTCCAAGGAGCAATCAATCAAGTGACTGATTGGGGATATGACTGGGGATGCAAGTTTTCAACTGAAAAAACCCAAACTGTGTTCTTTACCAGGAAGAGAATCAGAGAGGATGTCAGATTAAAAATGTATGGGGAAGAGTTGGAAAGGGTACCACAATTTAAATTCCTTGGTGTTGTGTTTGATGAACGCCTGACATGGTCAGGCCATGTCACCAGGATAGAGGAAAAATGTAAAAAAGTCTTAAATGTGATGCGTTGTGTGGCTGGAAGAAACTGGGGAGCAAGTTGCAGTGCACTCCACAGGTTGTATGTTGCACTAATACGATCCATGCTGGATTATGGTTGTGTGGCATATGGGTCAGCAGCTAAGAGCCAGGTTAAAAAGCTAGATGTCATACAGGCACAGGCTTTACGTATCTGTTGCGGAGCCTTTAAGACATCACCTATTCCTGCAATACAAGTAGAGATGGGAGAAGTGCCTCTGGAGTTAAGGAGAAAACAGCTGATGGCCAATTACTGGGTACATTTGAAAGGGCATAGAGCTAATCACCCAACAAGAGAGGTATTACAGGACAGCTGGGAGAATGAAAAGAGCACCAGGGAGAATTTTGCAAAAGTTGGTAACAAAATAGCAAAAGAACTGTCCATTGAAGGATTACATATAAGCCCACCAGTGGTCTATCCAGTAGAGGCTCCATGGAGATTAGTGTGTCCGAGAGTTGACATGTCTCTGCTGGAAATTAAAGGGAAAGGGAAGAAAACAGTTGATTTACTGAGTGCATTTAGCTACTTGATAAATCAAGAATATCATGACTTTGTGCAGGTGTACACGGACGGGGCAAAAAATCCAGACACGGGTGTGACAGGATTCGGGGTGGCGGTACCAGGTAAAGGAGTGGGTATTTATAGAAGAACAGGTGATGGACTAGGGGTTTACACAGCGGAGATGGTGGCAGTGTTGGTGGCATTAAAATGGGTGGAAATAACAGCACAAAAGAAGACGGTAATATGCTCAGATTCTGCGTCAGTTCTCGAAAGTATCACATCATTTCACTCCAGCAGCAGACAGGACATTCTATATCAGGTGCTGCACACAGTCACAAGAATACACAGAAAGGGGGGGCAGGTCACATTCTTTTGGGTGCCAGCACATGTAGGGCTGCAGGGAAATGAGAAGGCAGACAAGTTGGCAAAAAGGGCACTGAGAGCAAATAGGGTTGAAATGCAAGTTAGCATTAGTAAGACAGAAGTGAAAAGTGTAATTAAGGGAAAAATTAATCAGAAATGGCAGAGCATGTGGGACAGAGAGAGCAGAGGAAGACACCTGTATCAAGTTCAACAAAATGTTAGACATTCAAGGACTGCTGGTAAAGGAAGAAGAGAGGAGATTGTTATAACAAGGCTAAGGATCGGACACAGTGCTTTAAACAACACATTAAAAATAATAGGGAAGCATAATTCTGGTTTGTGTGAGGAGTGTCAGGAGGAGGAATCAGTAGAGCATGTAATTCTGAGGTGCAGGAGGTATGAAACACAGAGGGAGAGGATGAGGAGGGGGCTGGGGGATGCAGGAGTAAAGGAAATATCACTAAAAGGATTGTTGGGCATGAGTGACAGGGCTCAGCAAAGGTTGCTTTTGGAATTTTTAAGGAGTACGGGGTTGTTTAACAGGATTTGAGGACTCTGGATGAGGACTGAGAGTAAGTGGAATAGGTTTGTCGTATAGGTGTGTGTGCTTGAATATGAGTTGAGCAGAGCCAAAAAATAAAAAAACTGTAAAGATAGGGGGCGGTAATGCACCAAAGTGATGGATGCCAACCGCCGTAAAACCCGAAGAAGAAGAAGAAGAAGAAGTGACACACTTCCTCTATGTGGTCCGTCGTTTTTAATGTCCGGCGGAAGGTGTAGCATTTATTTTATTCCGCCACAGCTTGACGCATTCTGTTACATGAGCTAGTAAACATCATCTAAACATGTCGTGATAACCGTTCTTATTTGTATCCAGCTAAATGTCGAAAATATGACGGCGATTCTGAACAAACTTAACATCTTGTTTGTTTTAATATTTCTTCATTCTGATGTTTTGAAATTTCCGTCTGTGGCTGCACAAGGTAAGACTGACAGCAGCTCGTTAGCTAAACAGCACTGGCAATACACTCTAACTGACACTTAACGTTAATGCTAATTAACAGATAACTGGTTATCATACTGTCGCTGATTTAATTTAATGTCAGGAAGCTTGCTAGTTGCCTTTGTGTTGTGTTCACGTTTTAACAAGATGTTACTTTAATGAAACGGAACCTGTTCAATGCTACAAAGTAATTCTGATTATTGTGGAGATGTAACGTTTTACACGTTTAGAAACACATCAGGAGTTGAGCAGCAACGATTAATTGATTATGAGCTGAATATTAAATTAATCGCCAACTATTTTGATAATTGATTAGGCTAATTAGGTTGAGTAGGATTTTCAAGAAAAGAAAGTCAAATTCTCTGATGCCAGCTTCTTAAATGTGAATATTTTCTGGTTTCTTTGGTCCTTTATGACCGTAAAGTGAATATCTTTGGGTTGTGTGGAAAAACAAAACATTTGAGGATATCATCTTGGGCTTTGAGAAACACTGATCATCATTTTTCACCATTTTGTGATCTGTATAGACTAAACAACTAATCAAGTAATCGAGAAAATAGTCATCAGGTTAATCAGACTAATCAACAGTGAAAATAATCATTAGTTGGAGCTCCTGTCTGTCATCTCACTCATTGTTCCGTGCACAGCTCTATCTTTCTGTGAATTAGGCAACTTTATATAACCTAATGCTGGATAGTTTAATTCAGTGGTTCCCAAACTGGGGTGCAGCCCACTGCAGGCTTATCATTTGCTTCCATAATTATTGTTAATAAATGATAATTAATGTATAGATGCTGGGGCTTGAACTTTATTTGGCTTCTGAAGGGGGGCATGCCGGAAGCAGTTGGGGAACCACTGGCTTAATCAATAATAACACATCATATTTGTTCATAATCGTTGATCTATAAATCTGCAAAGTAACAAAGTGACATTATCTAATAAATTTAGACTTGTGGATTGAAAAGTACAAAATTTGCTGGGAAAATGCAGTGAAGTGGAAGTATAAAGTAGCCGAAAATGCATATTCTAAATTTTGACACTAATAATCGGACCAGCCCTGAAAAAAACATCTGTCAGTTGTTAATTTAGAGGTCTGGAATCAGGCTTTACCTTTTCAGCTCACCTTCTTGCTTTTAGACTCACTTAGCAGTTTTCATGTGAGGTGACTGCCCACTTGTGGTAAAGAAAGAGAGCTGTCAAAAAGCAAACCTGAAGCATTGTGGCTTACACTATCAAAAGGAACAGGAAGGACAGTATGCACTAAGTTTGATGTTCAAATGACTGTTTTTCAGAAAATGATGAGTCACTGGAGGTCATGCTGTCGGAGGATGCAGTGTCCGACTTGGAGAACAGCCCCAAGTTTGTGGAGTCAGAGGACCTGGACTCTCTGCCGAAGAGGCAGTTCAAGACAGCTGAGATCGCAGATGCCGTGATGGGAACGGAAGCCCCCATCGATCCATCTGACATTGAGTCCCTCTTCCCCAAAAATGTGAAAGACTTCCAGTCAGGCTTCTCCCCGCCTTGTGATGAGAACAGTGGCCAGTGTGGTTCACCTGCTCTGTCTGCTAAAGAAGCATCACTGGAGGAGAAGAGCTCTGAACCATCACAGCAGGTGACTAACCACAAGCTCTCTATATCTAGTTGCTGCAACTTCAGTAGTAGGGTTAGGGTTAGGAATGGAGAAAAATCTCCAGCGTACAGTGTTATCTTCCATATGTCATTGCTTTTTTGTCTTGTGTGATACTAAATTGACTTATGCTCAGGCAAAATAAGATATTAGCATGAAGAAATGTCGTTGTCATGACATTTCAATTAATCATTGCATTAAAAAATATATTTTGATGCCTGCTCAGATCAGTTAAAACAAACGGTGATGAGTGCAGTAGTGTAGGAGTTAACTTTTCCTCGGATGTTTGCCTCCAGGTCACTCTTGACATAGTGCATGCGGATATGACGCCAGCCGAGGAGCAGAACACCACGGAGACGGCCAAGACGTACAAGGTGAACTGTGATAGGAGGAACATCACAGGAATGGACAGTTTCACTGTGCAGGTCCTCAACGCTTCCCAGGTATTCAAGCCGCCCTCTGAGGCTCACTGCTTGAGGAGTGTCATAAATACTGATTAACAGATTCAGATAACTCAAAAAAACGTGTATTAACATGCTACTGGAAATATAGTTGATTTATTTATTGATTTTTGTCATGATTACTAACTGGAGGATCTGGTTTGCAAGACCTCCTTAGGAGCGCATGAAAGACACAAACTCCACTGGAAAATATGGGATTTTAATCATCTGCCATGTACACTGATGCTATTAGATGTCTTAAGACCAACTGTTCCAGCAGTGATAATTGTATCCTTTGCCAAGCAATAGGCAAAAATTATTTTGACAGACACTGTGATAGCAATATGATTGACAATTAATGGGAGTGATATTTTTATTGAGTTTTATCACAGTAATATTCAGACAACAGAACCAGGAAAAAACAAAACAAAATTTAAGAATGAAAAGGAGCGAGCATTGATATAGGAAAGGTCATTATTCGGTGACAGTAATGTGTTGGGCATTAGCTGGTATCATATTCCCTGCGACCACAGCAGTGTCGATGCTCCGCCTGCATCATATGAACCTGTGGAAAACCACCTGGCTGTTTGTGTGAAGACTCTCAACAGAGAGCACGGGAGAGGCAGCATGTGAATATTTGCTCCTCGTTTCTCTCAGGACCTGATGGAGTTCCTGAATGCTAACAGCACAGAGTGCTCCGTGGTGCTGTTCTTCACCGCCTGGTGCCAGTTCTCAGCCAACCTGGCACCTCACTTCAACGCCTTACCCCGAGTCTTCCCCAGCATGCATTTCTTAGCACTGGATGCCTCACAGCACAGCAGGTGAATTATCATCTTTTCTGGTATTATTTTCCCTCTGAAAGCCCACTTTAAAGGGGCATTAAGGGGTTTCTGACCTTTTCTGGTTTGTGGCTCAGGTAACATCAGCTTTTATCTGATAGAAATATAACTCACAGTTTTATAAGCAAGTAATAAACCCAAAAACAAAAACCTCTCCAATTGGATCGATTGATTAATTGTGGTTCAACAAAAGGCTGCTCTTCTAAGAGTTCCATCAACAGACCTTTGAAAAAGCCTAAACCAAACCTGAATGTTACGTTTATTTTGTTCAGATTGATTATTCTGCATATTACATCTGAATATATCTGAAACTGAATCATCATTTTCAATTCTGGCCTCTTTTCTGTCTCCATCTCCCACCAGCCTCTCCACGAGGTTTGGGACCGTGGCCGTGCCGAACATCCTGCTGTTCCAGGGGGCCAAACCCATGGCCCGCTTCAACCACACCGACAGAACGCTGGAGACGCTCACCTCCTTCATCACCAACCAGACCGGTACGAATGGACAAACAGTGATCACACTTGATAAAATAATAATTTTGACAGTAAGATAAATCCACTTGTTCTCAGGGACAGGGGCTAACAGTTCTCTGTGTACAGAGTGCTCTGTAGTGGCTCTGTTCTATTTTTGATTTTGGGGTGAACCGTCTCTTTAAGTACCACACCACTTTTTGCTTCTGCACCTAAATAGCTGACACCTGACTCTCCAGAATCTCCCACAAAATTCAGCGAACATTAAGCCAAAGATTTACAAAATAGTAAAATATATCTTTGGTTAGTTTGGTTCGAGCGAGAGAGAACAATATTTGGCTTATGTAACAGCAGTTTCTTGTCAGAAAAGTTGTCTGATGTCTTGATAACGTTATGAAAATACTCTAAATATTCTAAATATAATGTATACTTAAACTGATGATGTTTGTTTTATTTGTCATAAGGTGGACCTTTTAAACCAGGCTTTGAACTAGTAAAACTGCTCATCAAGCCAGCTGTATTTCCTGATAAACTGTTCATTTCTTCCAGGGTTTGATGCCAGCTCCAACAGAAGCGTGATGGATGCCGATCACATCGGCCCCCTCCCCAGCGTCCCGGTGAAGAGCATCGACTGGCTGCTGGTCTTCTCTGTCCTCTTCATCACGGGCTTCACTATGTACGCCATCCTGAGGACGGACAGCATCCGCTGGCTCATACCGGGACAGGAGCACGAGCATCAGGACTGAAAAAACACACACGCAGACTGAAAGTCACTGGATGTAAATGATTTTTGATGAACAGTTTACTTTGTTGTTCAAATTAACAGTTGCTAATTTGCTTATGCTTCAAGTGTTTGTTGAATAAAATTAATTTATGTGAGCCATTGTGATTTATAATAAAGAATGGAAGATTTTTGGACTTTTGTTTATGTGTGTAAACCAAGGACCCTTTACAAGACAGAAAATATACTGGAGACCCTCTCATGTGTATCCCCGGGAATAATTTTATGTAGCTTTTTTTTTCTGTCTGTACACTTCTTCATAATTATGCAAAAGAACAACACAAGAGACATTTATTAAAAGATATGAGACGTGTATAAAAAATATTTGCACCATATCAACAGAGAATACCAATACCATGCAAACACACATCAAGAGAGTGTGTTTCACTTTTAGCACTTACATAAAACAAAATGTGGATTCTGATTATTTAAAGAATATGCAAGAAAAAATGTATAAATGTAAATACAACCCCAGTTCCAAAAGAGTTGGATCAAGTTTAACTGAAATCAAAGCAGAATGCAATGATATGCAAACATTTTTTCACCTATGTTGAATACTGTTCTGTGTCACTCTGTTTTTATTTTATTTTATCATTATTATTATTGGAGATGCCTTCTGAATTCTGAAGTACAAAGTACAGAAAGGCAACTTCATTAAGGTGAGGTAGAAGGAGGATCACATTTTGCAAACTTGTTTTAACAGAAGAGTTTATCAAGCTCTTTAAGGTGACACAATGGCTTTATTCAAAATAAGTCATGTTTCATAAACACGTAATTAAAGGTTGACTTCAGTAAGAATATGCATTAATATGTTACTGGAAATATACATGATTTCATATTAATTTTGACAAGATATCACTTAATGAAGCGCATAACCAAACTTCATTGAAAAATATGGGATTTTAATCAGGCAGTAAACTGAACAGCCACTGTAAAGTGTAAGAGGACAGGGCAGGACAGGACACAACAGAAGAGGTGGTAGTAGCAGTGGTGATAGGGGACAGCTGACAAAGCGCTGGTTATGTCTGGGTTAATGTTTACCCTGAGGACGAGCAGCTCATGGCCCTGCTGCACCCGCCTGATCAGGCTGAGCAGTCCGCTGCTGCCTGCGCTCTCCAGGAACAACTCGTCCTCTAAAATGGTGAGTGTCGCACTGACAGTCTTTTAGCATTAGCATTTATAAGCATCTTATAGCATACGGGGATGGAGTTGTGTACCTGTGAGTGTAATCCCATGAGACAAGCAAGACCTATGCAAACTTGTAGCAGGTGGCGATAGGTCCACCGTCTTTGTCGTGTGAAAAAAGCCTACGCCAAACTCTATTCGAAACACTCTGAATTAAAGGTCTACATGGATACCTGTAAACAAACACACGTATTAAGCTAAGTCTGTTGCATTATTGAATTACCACGGAGCTTTTCTTCAATTCGGCGTAAATATGTTGATGGATATAACTCAGCAGACAATATTAAGTTAAAAATTCAACTTCACGAGTTTAGTCGTACTGTTTCCCATATGCTCTTCCCCTTCGAACGTATACGGCTAACCTCACCGTGTATTTCGTCGTTTGCGTTGACATAATTCGACATTAAGCGATGATTTTTGCATTGTTAGAGTGCCGAATTGAAGAAAGGGGTTTAACGAGTCAGACAAGCAGATTGTATTCATATTATTGTGAGTGTGAGTTTGCAACTAAGTAAGAAAATATTAAACATTAAGAATGAACAATGGGGTTTGGTGTTATTCAAAATGGTTAATTCACACCCACTAACTACACAGCTAGCTATGAATATTACAGCAATATACGTGTATAAATTTAATTTCTGTGTAGCCATTTGGGTCCTCATTAGGCCATTCATTATTGGCGCTAGGGTGCCACCTTGTGGGCTGAGCTCTAATAGCACTCAGTTAAGTGCTACAGCCAAGGTGACATCTGATGGAGCACATCTCAGACTTCATCATTCATTTTAATGTAAGCACTATGTCAAGAAAGTTGAAAGTGAGTTTTTTGTGTTTTTGTCTCCAGTCATCAGACGCCCACTGGCTCTCCCCTGCAGACCGGGAACAGCTGGTGATGGAGCTCAGGGCCACAGGCTGGATGGAGGTGGATGACCGCAATGCCATCTTCAAAGAGCTTCACTTTAAAAACTTTAATCAGGTGTGTGCATGTGTTTATGTTGATGTAAAGCAAGGTTGTTTTGTCTTTGGTTTAGTTTAGGTTCAGGCTTGGTTTTAAGGCTTAGGCAGGACTGACAGTCAGGTCAGTGTAGTCAGATACGTACTGTGTGATCAGGCAGGTGTTTCTGATTTCCTGCTCCCTGTCATGCATGTTTACTGGGGATGCACCCAAACTCGAAAAAATGTTGTTTGGGAAATTGCAAATAATTTGATTTCTTCGACAGTACTTGAGGTTCCTCGTTATTATTCGGGAAGAATAATTTCTAAAATAAGACACAGTAACAGTTTAAAGTTCTACTTTTTACTTTTATATAAAGACATTTTTACGCTGTATAGCACCGTGAACTGCAGTAAGATTAACACAAATAAACATGAATGCAGTGTCATTTCAATTTAAGATTATTCCCTTCAACTGAAGGATACTTTTTTTCTATCTTTTACAGTTTCTATTTCGAATGTAAAACAAAATCTTTCCATTGTAAAACTTTTTTTCAGTTTCTTATTGCTCAATGTAATTGCTCAGGTAAATCTGTAAATTTTTACTTTAATTTCTTCAGTAGCAATCTGCTTCCTATAAATGTTAACATATTTCTCCTGTCATCCTGAATGACAGCATACTGTACCCACCGTCTTGGCCTCCCAGCTCTATTTATATCTGCACTGAAAAACCCACTTATCATAACTGATCACAGGGATCATGATATTGACAATATGTAATCTGCACCACTGTGCGGCTGGTTGGAGTGTGGATACAGGTTTTTATTCGGTTTATTATGAAATGAAGAACACACTGGCAGCTGACATCTGCTTCAGTCTCTGCATGTTTTTTTTTATTCTAGACTCTTTTTTTTTAATATAGTTTTTGTGTTCAGCTGTGGTCTTCAGGGAGCTGCTGTAAGCTGGCTGGGGGTTTGTTGAATCGATCAGTACGCAGACCGCCAGACGCACGGCCGTCTCGCTAATCATCGGAAACACACAAATTCATCTGTGTTTATACGCTGATTGGTTGCAGGTGTAGCAGGGGGCAGGTTCCTCTCTGCTTTCACTGGTTCCATTTGGTTAGTGGATTTTTTTTTTTTTTGGTTTTTGTTTTTGTTCCTACCTGCAGAGAAAAGAACTGATGACTATTGAAAAGTTGCTATGAGAGAAGCTACAACCCTGATTCCAAAATAGTCGAGATGCTGTGTAAAACATAAATAAAAACAGAATGAAATCATGTGCAAATCCTTTTTGGCCTATATTCAGTTGAGTGTAGTGCAAAAAGAAGATATTTAATGTTCAAACTGATACTGTTTTCGTGAAAATACATTCATTTTGATGCCTGCAACATGTTTAAAACAAGGGGCAACAAACGACTGGGAAGTTGGGGAATCTGTTTGGAATATTTGACAGGTATCATGATGGGTTATTAAAGGGGCAGTCATTCACAAACATGTACTGGGTGAGGTTCACTGTTTGGGCAAATAGTCCATCAGTTTAAGAAGAAAGTTTGTCAACACGAAACTGAAAGGAATTTAGGGATTACTGCATCTACAGTCCATAATATCAGTAAGAAATTCCGAGAATCTGGAGAAATCTCTGCATGTAAGGTGCAAGGCAAAAAAAAAACATTGTACTTCCGTGACCTCTGACCCCCCCTGATACTACGTGGGCTCTGGAACATTTTGGAAAACTGTTTGTCGCTGCATCTCCAAATGCAATTAAAGACTCAACCATGCAAAGCAAAAGCCACGTATCAATATGATTCAGAAACGCCGCTGACTTCATGAGGCCTGAGCTCATCTGAGATGGACTGATGCAAAGTGGAAAAGTGTGCTGTGGTCTGGCGAGTCCACGTTTTAAATTGTTTTCAGAAATCACGGGCATTGTTGTCCTCCGGGCTAAAAGAGGAAAAGGACCGTCCAGATTGTTGCCGGTGCTAACTTCAGAAGCTGGCATCTGGGATGGTAGGCGGTTGTGTCAGAGTCCATTGCATCATGGGTAACTGTCACATCTGTGAAGGCACCGTTAATGCTGAAAGATGCATGCAGGTTTTGGAGAAACACATGCTGCCTTCCAGACAATGTCTATTTGTTTGTTTTTTCTTTTTCAATGCTCAGACATTCTGCACGTGTTGCAGCAGTGTGGCTTTATAGTAAAACATTCTGTTATTCATGTTTTACAAAGCATCCCACCTTTTTTTGGAAGAGATGTTGCAGTTCATTACCTACTTCTGGAGGGTGAAAGAAACGCTAAAACTTAGATATAAATGTTTTTTTGTGGCTCAGCATTGGTGGGCAGCTTGCTACTTTGCCTCAGCCGTGTTGTGGGTGAAGTAAACTGCAACATCTCAAGGCCACTTAGCGGACTTCCTCTAATCCAGTCGTTAGTTGTTTTAGCCCCTAAAATAGTCTGTTTTTACACTTCCCCGTGTTTGAAGTCGGTGGGGCGAGCGCTGACCTCCCCCATCTGCTCCTCCTGGCTCTAAAGCCTCTCCTCTTACCCCGGCACGTCAGGCTGCATTACCCTGAGACACACCAGGCGGCCAGTTGGCAGCAATTGGGGTTTCGATCAGAATGATTTCTTTCACAAACAATCAAATTGGTTAAAATGTTTCATCTGGTTCACAAACCACTAACAACCCCATCATTCCTTCTGGTAGATGTGCGTCCTGCCACCCTCCTTTCCCCTCATCTCCGTCCCTCTCCGTCTTTGTCTGTCTCTCATTCCCATTCTGTGCCCCATGTTATTGGGGAATGAGCTCATGTTGTTCCAATTTTACATGTTGGCAGCTCTCTCCGTCTGTCGTCTCTGTCCTTCTTTTTCACCCTTCTTTTATTTTCTCTCCCGCCACCACCACCACCGCCGCCGCCGCCGCCACCCCCAATTCTCTGATGCATTTTCACAAACTCTCTAGCTCGTTTTTCATGGCTGTTCTTAAAGGGCTTTTACCAGAGGGGAATGGAGATGAGGAGCGACATGCTGGCTGATTTCCATTCGCCACTTATCTGCGAGTGATGGGCTTGAGGAAATCAGATCCCCGAGAGTTTATAATGAGAATAACAAATCCCCCCTCTCTGTGAGGGGAAACACTTCCTCCTGTGGTCAGTAGGGGGCGGTAGAGTTGTGTCTATGACTATGAATCTTGTTGAAATGGAGCTGAAAGCATGAGCACAGTGCCATTCATAGCTACAAATGAAGTAAAAAAAGAAGATGACAGCTGCATTTTTGTGTTTTTGACCTTATTTTTCTTTGATTACAGCAGATGGAAAGTGTTATGATGCTGTTGTAACCAGCTCTGTAATTTATCTGGGTAAACTGTGCGTCGTTTGTGGCAGTGGTCTGAGGAAGTAACTGTGAGTTATTTTCCTCATCAAGTACAGTAATATTTAATCAGGTTTGAGAGGTGAAATCCTCTTTTTGGAGCAGCTTTGGTCAGTGAGAATCCCTGCAATCACATGTGGAAACATCTGTGTGTGTGTGTGTCTTTAATACTGTAAATTTTGGTTGGAATCGTGCTTGTTTTTAAGTTGCAGTCACTGATATTGTTTATGCATCGAGCCTTATGTTATGTGTGTTTACAGATGACCATCTGCTTTACATTTCAGCGGATGAAGTGGAAACATTCATGCGACACAACAAGTGAAATGGGTAGCCTTAAGATGCAGTTTGTATAGGAGAGGTGAGCTGTGCATGCTCAACTGTTGTGTTATGTTAGCTGAAGTTGACAACGATGGCATTCCTTCCCTCCCCACAAATATTCAGTCGTGCAGTGATGGGAAAAAATCACTCAAAAGCTGCATTTATGGTGGAAATTGGCTGGTTATTATCTTGAATAAACCCCTCCCAAACTAAAGGAGAGTTCTTGAGCTAAATTGTTTTCATTTACAGTTAAAGGGACAGTTCACCTCAAAAATCAAAAATACATATTTTCCCACCTACCTGTGGTGCTGTTTACCCATCTACATTGTTTTGGTGTGAGTTGCTTAGTTTTGGAGATGTCGGCATAGAGATGTCTGCCGTCTCTGGATTATAATGGGACTAAATGGTTTGTGGTGCTCAAAGCTAATAGAAAGAAGATAATCCACAGACCTTGTTGTGAGCAGTTTAATCTCAGAACTACTTTCTCTCTGCAGTTGAATCTACCAGGACTAAATTCCAAAGTGGATGGACAACAGATTTCCTCTGTTTTGTGTCATTTTAAATTGAATAATCGTTTTATAATGGCATCATAGCCCTCTGAATGAGAATCGAATCGTGAAGTGTCAAGATATTTCCAAATTTAGGATTTAGCGGCATCCAGTGGTGAGTTGTAGATCGCAACCAACTTAATACCACTTGCCTCGCCCTCCCCTTCCAACCATGTATGAAGGGGAGGGCTCATACTAAGCTAACAAAAACACAACAATTATTATTTCCTGTTGATTACATAATGTATATAGAAATATAATATTCCACTCTTGCCATATTCTGCACATACATCCCTCTAAATCTTAATCTTAAATAACATAGTATTATATATCGTGATATCTTTAGTAAATATTTGCATATTGCTGCATTAATGTTCTCCTAACCTTTCATGTTCATCAGGAGTGTCACGATTTTCCAAATCCATGATTCTATTTGACTTTTATTTTTAAGGTCATGATTTTTCGATGTAAACATATTCTTAAAGGATTCATGCCTATGCCATTGTTAAACTATCAGGTCTTTTGTAAAAAAAATCACCAGATCATTGGTTTTATGTCCTGTTAACTGTCATTTAAACTTTCAAATTCTTCTTTAAAAAGATTATCCTTTTAATCGATTTTCGATTTGATATTGAAATCGTGACACCCCTGACGTCCATGTAAGGATGAATATTGAAAATAAGTTTGAAAGCGTCAAAAATCTGGCCTCCTAATATTGAATGGAGAGGGGAGATATGTTAGTTAGCTACATTAAACCTCAAAATAGGCACATAAATGTCACAGACTGATGCAGTAAAACTCCACAAAGCTGCCTTAGAGACTGCCCTCGGGTCATATTAGAAAGCTTTTCCATGTCAAAATGATTGCTGAAATAAATAAATTAATTAATTAAATAGCAATGGATGTGTATAAATGCACAACAATTTGCAGTCATATTCATACAACAAAAACAGAAAAGAATATGACTCAAACTTGAGACAAACAACATGCCAAAGTTGCGGTTCACCACAGACAATAACTGCATTACAAGCACCGGAAAAAGCTGCAGCGTCCACACAGCTCCTGGACTTAAGTTCCAATTTTGAGACTGAGGAGAGCACTGCTGTGCGCCGACAGCTCCCTCTGCTCCCTCCGCTGCGTGCTCACAGGCTGATCCCCCTTTTTATATTCAGTCAGGGGCTCCCTCTCCACCAAATCTCCTCCAAGCCTCTGCCTCTCGTTACGGGCCTCGCTCTGCTTGTGTTGAATAAGTTGTCCTACAACTAAAACTGAGCCCCTGGGTAAACCAAACTCTCAGAGCCATCCCCCTCCTGCCTCTCTCTCACACACACACACACACACACACACACACACACACTGACAGTCTGCATGCACAGGGGTTACACTGATGAATTATTTTGCTGACATCAACCACTTGTCCTTTGTACTGACTCGCTGTGCTCCCAACCTGTGAAGTCACTTCTCCTTATTCAAATTCTGTGCATTAAGTTTGTCAAAAGTATCAATTCTTTTTAAGACCACATGTTCCAAAACAACACATTATTAATATTTGATAGTAACAAAAATCAAGAAACTATTAAAAAATGATCTAAGTGCTCATTTAAAACCAAGAGTTCAGTTCAGTCTTTGTTGTCCTCCCTGAAATTTGGCTTTTAGCATCATAACAACAGTGTTCAGTGACTTTTTCTGTACCAGCACTTAGTGCAGTTGTTAATAAAGAAAAAAGAAAAAAAAGTTTGCTCAGGATTTTTTTTCTTTTGCTCTGGTATCGAAAGAGGTATAGACCATTGTTTTTTTATAAACTAGTATTGTATCAAAGTTGAAAATTCCAGTATCATAACAACTCTAAAACCCACATTTTTGTCTAATTCCTTCCTCTAATTCTCATTTTATGTTTGTTGTTAAGTTTCCTCATTCAACAAATGGCTCCTCTAGGCAAAACAATCTCAAACAAGGCTTAATGACTGCCATTACTAGACTTTCTCCATCATTTATTGATTATACTTTTGTAATTGGTTACATTTTTAACAGTGATCAGT
>JAJHUR010086921.1:18946-31446 GCA_027495735.1 Lutjanus campechanus
TCTGATTGAGCTCCGTCAACGATGTGGCTGTATTTGATTTAACTTAATGTGGAAAACCTAAAAGTGACAGACAACAAAGTATGGACCCAGGACGAATCAATGCATTAATACAAGGTATTGATAAAGACTGGATGTCGTTTTATTCTTAGGACGAGTCTAAACAATTAGCACCCAGTAGCAGCTAAAGTAGAGCTGGACAGTATACCAGTATCATACTGATATGAGACTAGATGAGACTAGACTGGTTTTAAAGGCTACAGTACAGATATATATTGTGTAACCTGTCATAACCTAAAAATATTTAGATATTATTTATAAGCCTTATCACACAGCGCTAGGCTGAAGTATGTACATAACACTATTCGGAAAAAATAAGCCCTAATTCACTGTTTATCCAATGTTTCACCCTTGTGTACCACCCCAGAAAATATCAGGCTCCCCCAGGACCACCACTATGACTGACATTAAAATAAAGCATCATTTATTATTTACTGTTGACTGATGCTGCTGTCACAGTTTATCTCGTAATTAATCATAGATGATGTATGAGCGTGCTACGTGCACGAACGTGACAAAAATATCACAGGAGGGACAAAACTTATTTTAAAAATTACATTTCAGCAATTTCATAGTTTATGCATTTTTGTTTTGAATTTTGTTGTATTTTGATTATATGTTTTTTTAAATTAATTTATTTCATTTTTTAAATTCTAGGAGATTCCTCAGTGTACCACTAGAGGGAGCTCGAGTACCACCAGTGGGACTAGTACCATAGTTTGAGAATCTAGGCCGGGGATCTGCAACCTTTACTCTCACAAGAAAAAATCCAAAAAGAATCTCTCTAGAGCCACAACTATTAAATTCTCTGTGCTCCTCTGAGACTTTTCTCTTTTTTGGTGCGCCCAGGGAGAGGAAGAGAGGGAGCCTCAAGCCTGGCCACCGGCAACATTTAGAGGAAAAGATGGCGAGCCAAAGACGTAAGCTTTGAGGCACGTTTTAGTCGACAAAACTTTTCTTTTTTTTTTAAATTCATGTACAAGCAACACAGTTGGAGAATGTAAGAATATCTTTAGTCCTAAAGCAAGGACAAATAAAAGTTAAAATGTTAAAAACAAGTCAGTTATTCCTTTCTATATAATTTTTTGTTAAAGCCACAGGTAGACACTGAGGAGAAGCGAAAGAGCCACATGTGACTCCAGAGCCAGTCTTGCTGACCCCTGATCTAGGCCCCAGTTCAGTCAATTGTTCCATTTATATTGTTTTCAGAGTATCCCAGAATTGATGAAATATGGATTGGGTGTGGTGAGTGAATGTGCGTGTAAGGAGCTGCTAAACCCTCAAAATAATTTGGTCAGTGAACAGTTTCGGTGCCATAAATAAACTATTTTCCACCCTGAGAAGAACAAAATTCCGTCAGAAAACTGGTAATTTTCTGGCGTGAAAATGTTTAAATTTGTTCAAAGTGTTCAAATCAGTCCGTCAGCTCTTGAGACTCCACGTCTAAACCCTCGTATTTACACACACATGTACATAATCGCCCTACACAAGCACTCACGCCATATCTCTTACTCAGAGTGAGAGGCCGGTTAATCGGCTCAGCGGTGTTCAGTTCCCACCTCCGTCTCCAAAATGGAACTTTCCCTGGGAACCGGAGGCGTCCCGCATTCATCTCGTCTTGTGAAAATGGCTGGAGGGAACCGGCGAGGTGTGGCGCCCGAGCGGAGGTGGTTAGATAATCTGGCTATCAGTCCCTGGGTAAGCTAAGATGGCCCTGACGTCTGCTGTCTTTTGACGAGCCCAATGTCTTTTTAAGCCCCGGCTGGTAACCCTGCAGTTAATGAGGGGGTTTGCATAAGTTGGCCTTAACGCCACGCTCGAGCATTACGTGACACTGCGGACATAAATAGGAGTTGACTTGCGTGAACATTTGTTACACAGGATATTAGTCACGTAATGAGTGTTCACAGCGAGCAGCACCTTTGTCAGAGTATCGGATTGAAACGACTCGCTGTGTCTCTCGACTTCAACTTCTCAACTTCATCACACTCTCAGAAATAAAGGTTCCAAAAGGGTTCTCTCTGAAGGGCTGAGGTTCTACCTTTGAACCGTTTGCTTCTTAAGAACCCTTTTTGAAGAATGGGTTTGTCAAGGGTTCTTTGTAAGACTTAAGTAGTCCATTAAGAACCCTTTTCATCCAAGGAACCTTTTTTTTGGAAAAAAAAGTTCTTCAAGCATTGTTGAAATCATGGAAGCCATGGAATATTAAACGGTTCTCAGTAGAACCCCCTGAGTGTGTTCATGATAAAACCCTTGGAGTATAAAAAATGTCTGTAGATAAAAACCCTTGGAATAAAAAAAGGGTTCGTGGTAGAAACCCCTTGGTGGGTTCTAGATAGAACCCTTCGAACATAAAATGGTTCTTAGTAGAACCCCCTTGGTGGGTTCTAGATAATCTAGATATAAAAAAGTTCTTGGTAGAACTCCTTGAGTATGTTCTAGATAAAACCCATGGAATATTAAAAGATTCTAAATAGAACCCCCTTGATGGGTTCTATATAAAACACTTATAATATAAAAAGGATCTTGGTAGAACCCCCTTGCGCCTTGTTGTGTTCTAGATAAAACCCTTGGAATATAAAAGAGTTCTCAGTAGAACCCCTTGAGTGTTAATAAATAAAAATCTCACTAGAACCCCCCAACCCTTGGAATATAAAAATGTTCTTACTAGAACTCAATGAGTGCATTCTTGATAAAACCCTGGGAATATAAGAAGGTTCTCGGTAGAACCCCCTGGGTGGATTCTTGTTAGCACCCGTAGAGGGTGGAAAAGTCCTGGCTAGAACCCTCAGAGAGGATTCTGGGTGAAATCATTACACCATAGAAGGGTTCTCTGTAGAACTTCTTATTGTGGCTTCACAGATTTAGGTTTGACCCTTTATATTGAGTTCTAGGTAGAACTCTCTGAAAGTTTCCAATTGGAACCCAAAAGGAATCAAAAAGGGTTCTCCAATGGGGACAAGTTGAAGATCCCTTTAAGCTTCTAGTTAGCACCTTTATTTCTAACAGCGTGTGATGTTACACACACCCAGCGGAACGTTCTCCGCTACATGAAAGAACTTTAGCGCCTGGCAGCTTTGCTTCATAATTATTCAATATTTTCTGAAAGTTACATGTTAACTCAGCGGGCAGCCTCGTCTGTCCAGCTGGAAGCTCGTGAAGAGAAATGAGACATAAGAGGTGTGGTCATCATCATCATCATCATCATCATGATGATGATCATCATCATCATCATCACCACCGCCACCACCGTGCAGTTCACAGCGTTCTTGCCTTTCACTGCGGAGGAGCGAAGGTTTTCCAGGGGGCTGACGCTGACGCGGGTGATGATGGGGCTCGCAGGGTAATCATCGGGTAGTCGTGGTGGTGTGTAATGGAGGAGAGCGGCTTGTCTTCATGTGTGTGTCGGCACATACTTGTGTGTGCGCCGAGGAGGCTTGCATGTGTGCACTCGTACATGCATCAGTGTGCATGTGTGTCTAGTGAAGAGTAGGCACAATCTGCATGCACTTAGTCCTGGCAAGACGGAGCAGGCGTTTCTAAGCCCCTGGACCGCGCGGCGGTGGAAAACCGATCTGTAAATAACAGACACATGTGTTTGAAACTGAGTCCTGTATTCCAGCCCACGGCCGCAATGAGAGAGAGAACACCACTCTGCTCCGACGTCAAATTGTCTCATCCAGTGTTGTATGACAATCATGCCGTAATAGCACCCAATCGGCTGCTCAAAAGCGGGAACGTGGGGAAAGGGGGCATAGCGGGGGTCTGCCGTCGGGTGTTTCTGATTATTTGAGATGGGGGCCTGCATAATGTCATGTCAAATTATCTGACTCTGACAGCTGCACTCTTGGAAGTTAAGGTGCGAAGTAGAACCATAAAGGGTTCTTTGGCTTGTCCCCATAGGAAAACTCTTTTGGTTCCTGTAGAACCTTTTTATTAAGAACCAGCTTAGAACCCTTTCAGAGAGTTTTACCTTGAAGCAGACATAAAGGGTTATTCCTAGAACCGTCGGCTAAAGGTTTCATCTAGAATCACCTATGAGAGGTTCTACAGATAAAACCTACTATGGTGGTTCCACCCAGAACATTTCCACCCTCTAAGAGTGCTTAAAAGAACCCACCCACTACTGAAACCCTTTTTATATTCCAAGAGTTTTATCTAGAACACACACAGGGGGTTCTACCAAAAACTAGTTTATATCCCAAGGGTTTTACCTAAAATCCAAGGTAAAAATCCAATTTCAAGGTTCTACTGAGAACCTTCTTATATTTCAAGGCTTTTATCTAGAACACATGAAGGGGTTTCTCTCCATAGTCTTCTTATATTCCAAGGGTAGATTGATAGAACCTTCTAAGGGGGGTTCTATCAATTTTGTCTATTTATCTATTTTGTCTAGAACATATTCAGGGGGTTCTACCAAGAACCTTTTTTATATTCCAAGAGTTTTATCCAGAACACAACCAGTGGTTTTCTATCGAGAACCTTTTTTTTTTTAATATATATTCCAAGGGTTATATCTAGAACACACCGAGGGGATTCTACCAAGAATCATTTTATATTCCAAGAGTTATATCTAGAATACACTCAGGGAGGTCTACAGAGAATGTTTTCATATTATGGTACAAAGAACCCTTGATGAAAGAGCTCTTTAAGGATTTCAGTAATCCTTGAAGAACTCTTTCTTCCAAAAACAGTTCTTTGGATGAAAAGGGTACTAAATGGAACTCGTAGTCTCACAAAGAACCCTTGACAAACCCTTCAGAAGCAAATTTTTCAGGGTAGAACCTCAGCCCTCCAGGAAGAACCCGTTTGGAACCCTTCTTTGTAAGGGTGTACAGCTTGTCGGGCCAGTTGGAGAAAGCGGCTGTCAGGCTGAATGGACGGATAGTCGACCGGCGGTCTGACCTGCTGGCTCGAGAAGTGTGGCCCGTACAATACCGATGGGATAAACAAAGCGCTGTGAGAGGGAGAGTCCTTGACCTCTGTTGACATAAGACCTCAGCTGGGAGTTGAGGGATGGTTTTATTTTCTTGTTTGGCCCAAGTGGAGGGCGTTGAGTTGACCCACAGGTGACAGACAGGCGTAGCACCGCCACTCCGCCAGTATTGTGTCCTGCTACTCTCCTTACTGCCCCCGAGGGACCACCGCCTGTGAGAGAGGGCCGATGTAGGGCACAATTTTTCAGACCCTTTTCAGGATTTCATCTGTTTGGGACATTCAACTCCAATTCATTTGTAGTGGGAGATTACTGCTCTTTCCTCGTTTTTTTCCTGAGACGTGAAGAATCTTTTTCTGAGGGTTCGTGTTGCAAACACGCTGAAGTTGTCATCCTCAGTTTCACATTACGTTTTCCTCCACATCACATCTTGCCTTGTGGTTAGTTTACACATCAATGAGGTCTAAACAGGGACATAATTTTTCCGGGAGTGTGACTGTACAGCCTAAATTGACATTTTGATATGAGGACAGCATAAAACCAGCAAATATTCACTTTTGAGCAGAAAACAGTGAATTTCACAGCTAATTTTTCCATAAAAATTAAACAGTTCATAATCTTTTCAGCTCTAAAGTTGAGTATCTGACATCTGGTCAAGGGAATAACAGTTGAAAATTAGCATTCTGGTTCATAAACAGTGATGGTGATTAATGTGCATTGTTCCTGTAAGAATAATCAGATAAAATAGTAAAATATATATGTATATATAGTTTTAAAAAAGTACCTAAACTTAGCGGAGATTTCTTGATGTTAATCATAATTGAGTGATTTATAAAGTGGACTGAGGCAAAGTTTTAGTTCTGTTCTTTGTGTTAAAAACAGAAGAACAAAGAAGACGTTCAACACTCATCACATCAGAATTAAAATGTGGTTGTGACATTTGCCAGATGTACATTATCCCACTTTTCTCAGGACTACATACTAAAAGAATAAAACATGACACTAAATATTGATTTAAAAATTTAAAAATTATTTTATTGATCCTATGATCAGAACTGTGTCCATAGCAACGGTGTGTTCTTCATAGCAACAGACTTCAGAATACTGTAACTGACCAATTAGAATTGAGTATTTAACAAAGCTGTGTATTAAATTGTTATAGTGCGACAGTTTTCATATTATACCTTGAAGTGTTTGCATTCTAATGAGATAAATGGTAGATTGTTATAACAAGAAATGTTTGTTGTTATACCATAATATTTTTAACATGACAAACATGTTATAATAATGAACTTTTCACGTTGTAGAATGGTGCTGAGCTGTTTCTTACTTACTCTGTTATTGTTTCTTGTTTAAATGGGAAGTGTATATAGTTTGTAATTCCAGAAAAAAAGAAAAGTACAACACTTAAACGTGTGGATGAGTATAAGCTCTGGTTGGTTTAATTCAAGTGATACAAAATACAAATAAAAAACACACTTATTTGGACACTAATACACCATTTGTCATTAATCACTGGTGAACTTCATCATGCCGTGAGCTGGCTTTAGAAGAAAAATATACATCATGAATTAAAACTGAATTGAAGTGACCAATTATTGGTCCAGACTGGAAGTTCCCCTTCCTGCCAAGTTTGGAAATCTGTGGAAACGTATTGTACAGATGTGACTGCAGATGTTTGCAGTCGGAGACCCGCCGTAGCGTCAGTGAATCTACAACTATGTTATTGTGATAATGTTGCTTTTAAGTGGTGTGACCCAGTTGGCAGACATGCAGTGTTAAAAGGGATCCTCCCTGTATTAAAGGGGGAAGTACACCCATTATTCACACGTGCTGATCAAGGCCAGGAGTTCTGAAAACACTTTGTCTCCAGCGGGAATAAATATGAAACTGTTCCAGTAAAATGCAACCCAATTTTCTCACAGTCATGTAGCCCGGGCCATAATCAGCACACAGCATTTGGACTGCTGACCGCAAGCCTCAAAGTCAGCCAAGAAATTAAACCGGCATCAAGTACAGCTCGAGTGATCCTGGATTTTTGAGGCTGATACAATACTTTATGTTAAATAATAACTCTGATCATGATATATCATCATGATATTTATTTTTTAACATAAACACATAACAATGTAACCTAACAATTTTGATAAGGATCCCTCAAATGCCATATTAGGGACTATTTACTGTGTCCTTTCCTGTAGTACTGCAGAAGTTAGTTGTCTAACAGTTCCAGCTCTGAAACAAAAATAAGACACTAAGGTCCAGCTAATGCAACAAGAAAACAGGACAGAAGAAGTGAGAGTTACGAGGCAGACATTCATACCAGCATTTCAACAGGATTTATGGTACATGGACGCAAAGCCAACAGCACAATAAATCCACTTTCATCTCAACAAAACAGGTTTTAGAGCACAGATGCACCCAATGAAAGCCAACAGCTCATTAACAAAATACGCAGCTCTTAACCACAGATAAGAGAAACATTTAAACCATCTCTCATGTTATCAAAAGCAAATCCAAAAAAACTACCGACTGAAAACTATGGCTTCACATAACAAACACAGGAAGACTTTGTAAGCCTAAATAGTCTTACCTTATGCAATGCATTTTTCCTGGCGCTGCTTTGTGTGAAATAATCCACAATATCATCAAAGTCCAATGTATCAGTCAGCTCAGCCATGAGAAAAAGTGTTGTGAGGCGTTTTTGCGTCAGTCCTCAGTTCAGTTTTAATCCAGGAGAAGTGCCAAAAAGTGATCGCCCACCAAACGCTGATTGTAGCGCCCAGTTTACCGCTTTGCACCATCACCCCCCCTCTCCTAAATAACAAACAGTCCCTTGATGTGTAGACTCTGGCTAATGCTAGCAGTGCTAGCACCAGCAGCCTGCTCTCCTTGCAGGTTAACGTCCACATGTCTGTGCTGAATGTGGCTACGTTTTGGTCCGGTTGAGTGGTTCTTTGTCAGTTTATTCTGACACAACCTTATTTTATAGAGCAAAATACTCCCATCTGTCGCCAGCTACTGGATAAAAACATAGAGACCATCCGGATGTTTTTAACCAACCTTGCTCTCTCTGTGGGAGTCTGCAGCTCCAGCTGGTGGCGGGTGACTGCGTAACATCTTGGAGGCAACGGTCAACTGCCATTGTACATGAATAGGGTATTAGTAATTAGTTTAACTTATGAATTAGTTTGCAAATATTAATTATTTACCAATAGACGTTCATGTTTAATGTTTATTATAATGAATTTTGAGAATTTGGGGGGGCACCACGCCGGCACCAACTTCTTGTGGGAGATCGGATCTGCCCAAGCTACATGTTGCAAAACAAGCTTCGGAAATTAAACTAAAGAGGCTCCATTCTTCCTATTACAAGACAGTATTACAAGTAAGGCAGTTGCATAATGTTGCTTTAAATGTTGTCGCTGTAAAAAAAATAAATAAACTGTCTTCACACATATTCTTTTTGCCAATCAGGAGTGTCTTTAAATGCCAAGGGATCAGTTTTTGTTCCATAACACAGTCCAGGGTGGAAAGTGAGTTTTTTAGAGGAACATGCTGTTTTGAAATGGGACAATGTGCAGGAACCCTTAAGTGTTCACACAGAATCCTTTTACCTGTCACTCACTGCTCCTCAGCTGCAGATTAGCTGGGGTTCAGCCCTGAGAGACAGAGAGGACATGTTTGAACAACACCTGACATGACAGGCTGCTTAACCATCTCCATTAGAGCCAATGAGAGCTGAGAAAAAGCAGACCGCCTCGCTCTCCAAATTGGTGCCAGTGGGGTCAAGTTGCAGGAATATGCCAATTACTTAAATTGATCAGGAGACGGTTTCCTTGATAACCAATTTGATCAAGCTGCCGATCGTGTTACACGTGTCGCGCTGCACGAGCACCGAACAGGACGTCTCAGAAATTGGTCGCAACGCACAAAAAAGGCTAAACGCAATTTCTTCCGCGAGAGTAATTCTGTTTCGTCATGTCAGGTGGTGGACGGGGCCGCAGCCAGGGCCTGTAAACAATGGCGTTTCAGTTGATTTAATTAGGCAGGGAGGAAGTATTTAGGGGCTTAATTGAGATTGCAGTGGGAAATTGCTCTGAAATAGGTCTACCTGATCCCCCCTCCCCTCTCTCTCTCTTCACAGTGAGCATGACGAGGGATTTCACTCTCCTCTTTGTAGATAATTAGAATAACCACAATCACTCCCTGGATGGCCTGTGATTGGAGGGAGCCACATGCCAAACTCGAAATATGAAG
Organism: Lutjanus campechanus; assembly: GCA_027495735.1. NCBI lineage: Eukaryota > Metazoa > Chordata > Actinopteri > Lutjaniformes > Lutjanidae > Lutjanus > Lutjanus campechanus. The sequence continues at coordinate 28,200 of JAJHUR010086921.1, forward strand.
AGTGTGTATGTTTCTGAGTGTGCGTCTGCAGGCTGTCTGCCGCTCACGTGGGTGTGGAAGTATGCACACATTCATACATGCCTTCATGATCGTTTCCTACATGCACAGAGACGCCGTCTTGTGCTTCTCTGGGCCTCCGATGGCAGCATCGCTCCTTGTGTTCAATGTGCCTGCGGTAACATGCTTTTACTTTACAGCTGTAACAGTTAGCTGATTGATTGATTAGTCAATCAATTGATGATGTTGAGTCTTTTTTCTTTGTTTCTGCTTTCTCAAATATGAATATTTTCTTGTTTCCTTGGTGTTCTGTGAGTTGTAAACTTAATATCTTTGGGTTATTGTGAACAAAACAAGACATTTTAAGACGCCACCTTAGGCTTTGAGAAATCATGATTTTCACCATCTTCTGCCATTTAATAGACCGAATGGCAAATCAGTTAATGATATATTGAGTCTGACCTTATTAGGAAAAAGTGATATTTTAGGGTGCAGCATTATAGTTTTATAAGATGTCTTTCAGGAGGATTTTTTTGTGCGTGTGCCTTTTATAGTTTGACTTAAGTATTACATGTATATTATTGGCCATTTTTTTTGATGAATTGTATTTTCATGATCAGTTATCTCTGGGGCTACTGGCCAGGTTCTCCTGTGTGTATCTTTCGCTCTCTTTTCCTATCGCATCCAGCATACTGCTCCACATGTTTTGTAGAGCAATGATTCTTTAATTTGTGTCTCTGGAGCACGGCAGCTTTCCTCTTCCAGCTGAGATTTGAAGCAGTCAGATTCAACTTAAATTATAATCTGTTGTCTTCCACTCTTGTCCACAACCCTCCTTTTGTATTTAGCAGTATAAAATCTTTTAATAATGGTTAATAACATATATGATGTCATTGTAGGTAGATATAAGTGTTTATTAATGTATTTGTCAACAACTGTAAGGCTGGTGTACAGATAATGAATGACAATAACACCAACATGTCCTCATACTTAAACGACAGAATACGTTGATAGCAGTGACTCGCAAAATGACATATATGACCATGTATGCACCAAACCTTAAGTATGTTACCGTAATTGTTAAACATGTGGTTCAGGTTGTAAAACGGTCACAGTCTCGTTAGGTTTGGGAAACAAACTGCTTGGATAGGAAACAATTGTGGTTTTGTTAAATAAGTATGTTATACAAGTAAGACAACTGTCAAATTTACAATATATCAATGTACTCATGTCATTAATGCTCCGACCACCAGAGGGCAGCGACGACTAGCATCTATCTATAAGATACACTTCTATTGTCCGTGGGTTAGGCAGTAGGATTTAGAAGAAGAGCCCAAGAAAAGTGTTGCAACAGTTGTTAATAAATAATTATATGATGGGAAACAAGCTCTGATTGTCTGAACTGAGTTGCACCACTGTGAGGTCGGATGATGTTAGATCGTAGATCGGGGATTAGGTTCCATTGGTTTGCTAGCTGTTGGTAGGTTAGGAGAGGTTAAAATAGCAGACAAATACTGCGCTTAAATTAGCATGCAAAAGTGTCCTTCTAGCTGTATACAGCTGATATGTTTGTATGCTGCTTGCAAATGCTAAAGAAGGGGAATGTTACCTCTTTCTGTGAGGTATCAGCGTTTTTGTCAAGTGCACCACAGCAAATCAGGGTGCAGCTGGCGATTATGTAGACATGCAAATGTTAAATAAAGAGGCAGTTTTTATGTTTGATGTATTTTATTTTATTACTGGCCACGTGTAACAATAAATTTTGACATCAACAGTTTGTTAGGTCCACCTGTGCAGCCTAAAACAACAGTCCTACAATAAATTCTACCTTTCATGAGGTTAATGTTTGGAGGCGGTAGCTTGTGGTGCTGTTTAACTGTTTTGCATTAAACTGAATATCTTGTCCAACCCATTTATATCAATTAGAGTAAAAACAAATACAAAACATTGCATAAAAAAGCTTTTTTTGGTAATACTTATGCATTTATTACCACTCCAATTCCAAAAAAGTTGGGATCTTGTTCAAAAGCATAAATAAAAACAAAATGCATTGATTTTCAAAAACTTTTCCACCTATATCCAATTGAATACAGTACAAAGACAAGATATTTAATGTTCAAACTGATCACCTTTATTGTTTTTTTTGTAAATATTATATATTCTGAATTTGATTTGATGCCTGTAATGTTCCAAAAAAGTTTGAAAGTAAAATTCTTTCTCATTCTTGCTTGATATACGACTTCAGGTGTTCAACAGTTCCAGGGTATTTTGTGCTTCATAATGCACTACACATTTTCAATAGTAGACAGGTCTGGACTGCAGGGAGGTAAGTCTACTACCTGAACTCTTTTACTATGAAGCCACGCTGTTATAACTCCTGCAGAGTATATCTTGGCGTAGTCTGGATGGTAGCATGTGTTGCTCCAAAGCCTGTATGTACCTTTCAGCATGAACGGGGCCTTCACGGATGTGACGGGTAGCCACGATACCGCGCACGCCTCCATACCATCACAGATGCTGGCTTTTGAAGTTAGTGCTAGTAACAATTTAGATGGTCCTTTTCCTCTTTGGCCTGTGAATCCAAAACCTTCCCAGCCTTTTGTTGCCCCTACTGTATCTCAATGTTTATGACACATTGTGCAGGCATCAAATTCAGAATGAGTGTATATTTACAAAAGACTATGAAGTTCATCAGTTTGATCATTAAATAACATTAAAATTGTTTGCAAATCATTGCATTCTGTTTTTATTTACATTTTCCACAAAGTCCCAGCTTTTTGGAATTATGGTTGTAAGAGGAGAAATCCACTTCCTCGGTTGTTTTTGATTGACAGTTGATTGTTTCCTTCTCACCAGGCGTTCGGCTTCATGTCTCGGGTGGCTCTGCAGGCAGAGAAGATGAACCATCACCCAGAATGGTTCAATGTTTATAATAAGGTAAAAACTTTCTCTACATTGTGGCCCAAATCGCAGTTTGAAATGGTGATTGAGGAGTCACTTTCAGTGCTGCATTTGTTTAGTATCCGTTACAGAAATCACGGCTTGTGGACTCAAACAGTGTTATCATGGCTACGTGTTTGACTTGCTGCCATATTGACAATGCTACGGCTGGTTTATAACAAATTGCAGACGCACTGAGATCAATCAGGCCTGGATAAAGTCAGATTTTTTCATGTCAAACAATCCTCGCTGGTTCTGGAGAGCTCTCCACTCAGAGCCTGAAACACACTCCGTTAGTCAGAACGACAAA
>JAJHUR010086922.1:0-12842 GCA_027495735.1 Lutjanus campechanus
ATATATATATATATATATATATATATATATATATATATATATAGAGATATATATATATATATATATATATATATATATTTGGCTTTTATGCTTTAAATGTCATAGGACAGTTGAACATATAATAGGAATGGGGACGAGAGAGTGGAGGATTTGACATACAGCAAAGGGCTGCAATCAGCAGTCGAACCTGCGGCCACTACAGAGGACTCACAGCCTTCATATACGGGGCAATTGTTCTACCAACTGAGCCACCAGGCCCCGACCACCGACCACCACTTGATCAACCTGGGCAAATTCCAAGTCTGATGAAGGCAGATGAAGATATGATCAAAAGCTCCAGAACAGCGACTAAATCTGCATTTTGGTGCATTGTTTTCTAACATGCTGCATCCAACGTCAAAAATGAACTTTGAACCTCAAAATGTTCCAGTTAGCACTTCACCATTCTTTATTTAGAATCAGAACATAGCAGGTCACATGAGGACGGCAGTGAAAGGCATCCGCTGTACATCAGCATGTGGAGTGTGTGGATGAGGAAAGGACTTATGTCACAGTGGATACGTGAGAGGCACTCAGGCTAAGAGCATCACTTTAATGGCTGATAATATAAGTGAAATGACCGTCAAAAGGAAGCTGCTGAGCTAACAAGTAGAGATGTTTTTATAAGGTTTTCTAAGATAAGGAGAATGTATAACCTACTTCAGCAAATCAACCAAATAAATGTCATATGGCTGTGACAGGCTCTCAGGTTTCTCACTCATTCAAGAGTAGCATTCAACGCTGTTAACCCTCTCAAGCTTCCGCTAATTTAGGTTTAACTTCCTGGAAGCACCAATATAGCATGCTCTTTAGATATATAAGTCAATAATCTGTGTTTAGGATCAAGTTTCTGGGTAATAAAGTAAATTTCAGTGAGTAGGAAAAAATAGCTGAAGGCATGAATATATAACCAGTTCAAAACGTGCATTTCTTTCACAGCATTTATCAAATGTGAACATATTGTAAGAAGTCCAAATGTCTCAAGCTACTGTGCTTTTTCTATAATGATATTTGAAACTTACTGTTACATTTTAAATAAGTTTCTAAGGCTGCAACATTCAGCATACAAATGCCACAAAATACATCCAAATAGTTGCAGCTTACGGTATATGTGCATTAAAGGTCCAGTGTGTTCATGATTTATTGGGATTTATTGGCAGAATATTGCAAAAATAGATTTATAAAATCCATAAGTACGTTTTCATTAGTGTATAATCACCTGAAAATAAGTATTGTTGTTTTTCCTTAACCTGAAAACGAGCCCTTTATCAAGAAGGTACTTAACATTAGGTAAAGGTCAGTTAAGATTCAGGAAGACCGCAGACAATGCATGTAAATGAACGGCTCAGTGTGGTGTACAGACTGTTGAAAAATGCAGCAAAGCTACCCTAACAATGCTGCAAAAAAAGGAGGAAACAGGATGATAGTAAAAGACAATACCACCCCAGCCACAAGCCTGTTAACCCTGCTTCCATTCGGTAGGAAGTGGAGGAAATATTCACTGCTGCACCACCAGACTGAATAACAGCTTCTTTCCTGAGGGTGTGAGACTCAATTCATCATCTGCACTCCACCATAAGTAAAAGTTCATTTTTATGATTTATTATTTGTTCATGGATTGAAAGCGGGAAGGGGGGATGTGGAGGGCCCCAAAATGATGTAATCCACCCCTGGTTTTTATACCTACAGAGGGTCAGGGTCCTCTTGCACCACCATGTTTCTACAGTAGCCCAGAACTGACAAACCAAACACTGATTCTAGCCTTTTGCAGTTTTTCCACAAATTTCTAGGCCACTAATTTCTCCTACACATTTGGAAAGGGAGAGTGAGACGAGGTGTTTGTAATCTGCAAGCTCACAGCTAGATGTGACTAAATCCTACACACTGGCCCTTTAATGCTAGAGCTCTTTTCAGGCTATCCTGTATGAGCTGATCTGCTGTACAAGTGGAAACTTTGACCTGCTGCTGGTGTTAGATGAAAGGTCAGAGGTTCACTGAGGTAATCAGGAATCAAACTCTGGGGACGGTTAAGGTCTCTATGCCAAAAATTCAAGGCTATCTGTCCAAACTTTGCAGTGTTGTGTCTTTCTAAAACAGTCTTTGCCAGCTTAACAACCCCTTAAATGGAAGCAAAGACAACCTGAGACCCCTTTGTCACTCATGCATAAGTCAGAGTTGTGAGAGTGACTGTAAGATTGTTACATTTGAGTCATTTTTAGATATCTACAGAGGTGAAACTGTCCAATTTCTTACACAGGATAGAGCAAAGATAGGAGCTGGAGAGACAAAAAAAACACTGGCAGACATACAGGAGATTCATACGCTGGCATTTCAAACACTTGCATAAGCACACACATTAAATTAACTAAAAGTTACAGGAGACAAGTTCAGAGAAATGTTGACGTGTTGATGTCACAGAGAGAAACAGAGACAGAGGTTACGAGTCTGAAGCACAGCAGGAAAAGCAATTAGACTGATCACTTTCCCCATGCCCTCCCAAGCCCTCTACCACACACTGCTCAAGTAATTTACTCACATATACACACTCACACACGAATGCATGTGCATTTGCCTGTCTGAGTCTGACGTGAGCATGCTCAACATGTGCAGGACGTAGCAAGATCATGTTGCTTTTTAACACTGTATACAATTACAGCACTTGGCAGGTGTCAGAACAAATTGTGTGTGGTGTGAGTGTGTGTGTCTGTGTGTGTGTGTCTGTGTATGTGTGATTGTGTCTGACCACGCAGGTATGCATTTTTGACAGTGCAAGTTGTTTATGTGTTTGTTCACATAGTTAACCCTTATAAAAGCTGGCATGTTAGCTGAAAATGCCCCTGTTTAGTAACAAGCTGACAGAAGTTTTACACACATGAACACACTCACCTGCGGAGTAAGAGCATGGATGCAATGCAAGCATTCCCACTGGAAAAATACTCACACACACACTCTCTCTCACACACACACACAAATAAACACAGTGGCAGATGTCATAAATAAGTATGCTTAATTCAAAGAACTGGCAGCAGGAGGGAAGTTTAGAGTTCCTCCGTCCATGAATGCAAAACTGACCTCTCAGTTTACAGAGATCATGTCTCATAACATGCCCAAAGAGGCTATAAGATCCTAAGAAGAGGCCAGAGGTCATGTCTTTCTTTCCTTATCACTTTCCCTACCGCCTGTATCGGCTTTTCTACATTAGACTCCTCAGGTCCAGGAGTACATTGTCTCGACTCAACTTTTAACATGAACGTGACAGTTTTAAGTGCCAAGTTTTAAGAAAATTCTGAAATTGACTTCTGTTCCCAGTGTGAGAGGAGATTTGACTTGGACTCTTATGAGAGAAAGTGTCAAGAAGAACCAAATTGATTATTTCAGATTTTAAAAAAAGGAAATACAAAGGTTAAGGACACAGTCTTACACATATCGGAGTGGACAACAAAAGTTAAAGGACGATGAAAATGTTAACAGACATAGTCAACCACATGTCACTACGAGTTGTGGTCTTGGGCAGCCGAGAATGCTGCAGCCCATTTAGATATCTGAAAATCTTCTGCGGCCCACCAAAATGTTTAAACACAACGATGACGAGATATAAGATACGTTCTTGTGGTAATATGACAAATATGGCGACACCCGTTAAACTAGGCAAGTTCTGGTCATTTTTTCATAATTAATCATAAATTTGATTTTACAGTCATTTCAAACCTGTAAGACTGAAACTTGTATGTTTTATTCATTTTTCATGACCTCTCAAGGCCCACCAGTGGGCTCACACTTTAATGATCCCTGGCTTTTAATATAAAAAAAAACTAACTAGTAGTAGTATACAAAGTAGATAAAATTTTCCAGTATCTATTATTTTGAAAGCAGCCATTCTGCATATTTTTTACCTTTACTACTTTTAAAACTACAATAAGGAACTTTTAACAGCGATTTAAAAATGATAGTGTTTCCTCTGTAAAAAACACAAAATATGACACCAAAAATAAAATGATTTGAATACACTTCTCTTCCTGCTTCTTTTTAACTTGCTCATATATGACTCACTGTAACTTTGCCAGTGAAAATGGAAACGCAGGCTCTTGTATCTGATTTCACTGAGAATCCAACCCAGTGGCAGACGTTAAGAATAACTATGTGAAAATAGCCAGTTGTCTCATGGATGGTCTTGTTAACTTACATAGGTCTTATAGTGGCATCAGTAATAAATTGAGACTGTTTCATAACCAGTTAAAAACTCCTTGTGGTTCAATTGCATGCATTTTGACTCTAATACATGCTTTTACTTTGAAAGTTTGAATGCATGACCTTTATTTGTAACAGAATATTCCTACACTGTGGTATTGCTACTTTTACTCGAGTAAAACATGTGAGTACTTCTTTCACCATAGTGGTTGTAAGACATAAGTCATACGACCACCTGTTAACTTTAGTCACATGATAACAACTGAGCTATCTCCATGGCAACAGAGGAAACTCAATCCAGTAAATAGGACCGTGAGTTGTATTGGAAAAAGTTAGGTGGACAATGAGCTAAGTTTTTCCTTTCTCTTTCTTACAATATGGTATCAAGATCAAAATACACAGAGGAGAATGAAAGAACCTTCCTTTACAAAGAAAGAGTAGTAGCCTATTTTAGAACTGACCTATATATTTTACATCTCTTTTTGACATTAAAGTTTTTGTACCCTGTGTGGAAATCCCCTCATTTATGCACCAGTATGTGTTGTCTGATTTGTTATGCCAACCAGTTAAGGCTTCATCCAAATGTCTCATTTATCAAATTAAGTGAGTCTCCCTCGACTGACGACGAAGACAGGAAATTGTTACACTCTTCATTAAGGAGAGCGGTTGCTATTTATGTTGCGATGACAACTCTGCCTCTGCACCCAAGGGAGAGACCATCCCCAATATCTGCACTCAATAATGGATTCAGGTTTCTATTTATACTCCCTCTCACTCCATCTTTCTCTCTCCTCTTTTCTCTCTGACTGTCACTTGGCCAGCTCTGATAATAATTATAGCTGTTGGCCATCATAAAAAGGCTGTGACAGAAATAACCAGGGCCTGGGTAGATAGGCAGTTATGTGGGAGAGTGAGATCTGTAGGTAACTCTAACCATCAAGTTGTAGGGACAGGGCAGATACAGATGTTTCTGTACCTCAGGAACTGGGTTACAGAAAGTATATTAAATGTTGCTCTGAAGGAGAAAAGTTTTGCAATCAGAGGAGAGTTTACATTCTGAAATGTATAACTTATAGTGGATATTTTATAGCCTGATTTAAATATTTTTTTGACCCATTCAGTCTTATTGTCTCATGGAAAAACAAGTAATCTTACTAAAAGCAGTATGGTTGAGGCTAAGCAATAAAATCACATCATTAACAGTGGTGTCTCACTGGTTATACAAGCACAATTGTGTGAAAAACTTTAGCTGGGATGCTCCATTAAAAAATAACACTATTTAAGTAATAAAAGACAACATACCACAATACCATAATAAAATAAAATGTGCATTTATTGAATGAAATATCCAATAATCAAACTGAATATTGTGTGACAAGACATGAACATAGAACAAATAAATATAAAGGTAGTTAAAGGTTGTTTACAGCTGTGAAATACACATAGCATAGTATATGTTATATATAATGAATTATTAGATTTAAAATATACTTTAAGTACTGAGAGTAAAAGTATTCAGTAACAATGGTCATACTTCAAAGCATCAAGACTGGGTAGTAATGTAATTAATTAATAACTTAGTGGAGCAAAAAAGTACAATATTAGCCTCCAAAATATACTGGAATAGAAGTGTAAAGTAGCATTCAGTGGAAATACTCAAAAAACTATAAGTATCTCAAACATCTAGTAACAGTTGATGGCAGGGAAAGATTGTGGTCACAAAAAACGAACTCTTTAGTTAAGATTAAGAACTCCGGTTAATCTAAATCTGCTGTCAGGATCACAGTCTCCTGGTTAGGTTTGTCTCCCATCATGTCATCATGGGAACTAATATGTTCCAGTCTTGTAAAGTCTGTCAGGTGAAACAATCTCTATGAGTGATAAACAGCATCCTCTGCTGGTGTGAATAACTAACCACAGAGGGCTGTACTATGAAGTAAGCTCAGGCTTTCTTTGCATGAGCTGACTTGCCAAAACCTAAAACACCCCATGATGATGGTTTTCAACTTTTATGTTGTGGCAAAGCAAACATTGTTGCTTTGCCACAGTGACAGCTGCACATGAAACAACTAAACTTGATGCAGTGTATTTAAACATCATACTGCTGGACACTGTTACAAACTGAAGGATAAGCAGACATCACTTTAGTTTTTTGTAAAATCAAACCTCAGAGTTTCTCAAAGTCTGTTCATTATTTATTGTATGTATCGATTTTGTATTGTTTTTTATTTCTTCATATATTTTTTATTTCATTTTTTAAATATTCGAAATAAATAAATAAATAAATAAATAAGCAATTTGAATTGAACTGAATTGAATACACTAGAATGGAGCTTGGGTTGTTCGTTTTTAAATAAAGTTGTTTTCCGGTTTTTTTGTTCAGTTTTAGTTTAACATGGTCACCCTAGCAACCACACAGCCAGCTACTAAACATTGCTTGGTAACTCACATCCCTGTTAGATGCCTTAGCTCTAAAATTGTCATAAACCATATGTCAGTCGAAAATATTTTATTATATCTTTTTTTTAGAGAAAGCAGGCGATAAGAAGTGCAATTGAACGACTGATTAGCAGGCTAATCAACGCTAGCTAAGGTTAGCTAGGTTCATTTACAGGAGAGGGAAGCCGCTCGCCAGGTTTGTGGTTCGGTTTTACATGCGCTCATCGCTGACATACTGTAGCTAATCCGATGTCATTAATTGGTTTAATCATTTTTGACGGTTTGTCTGGTGGTAGATAAGAGTATTAGGGAGTGGTTGTCCGAAAAAGGATTCCTTACGTGTTACATGGTTACCCATGGCTCCGAAGGACGAAGGGGGTGGTGCGCTATTATCTGACACGACGCTGAAGCAGAGTCCAAAAATGATTAAATTCATACCTACAGTTGTTGTTGCATGTTGCACTCAGTGGTGGAAAGAGTACTGAAAATCTATAATACACTACATGTAAAACCATTGGTTAAAAAAAAAAAAAATTAAGAAAAACTATGACGTATTTTTTTGTCAAAAACTATTTCGAGTATTATTTACTTGTTAACCATTGATGTGTAATGTATTATTACTAGCAAGCATTAAAGTAGTGAAGTAGATTACATAGTGTAATGCATGCTGAAGGAGGAGTAAAATTACAGGCTTGAAAAAATATTCATAACAGTACCCCCAAAAATGACTTTATTATAGTAATGTGAGTGCTTCCACCCCTGATTGCATATAATCAGTTTTTGTGTTGTGTTTTCACACAGTGAACTTGAGCTGGGAGAGACTTTAGTGTCCAGCACCTGCACATCATCCGTGGTCAGTAGTGACAGTATGGATCACAGGCTGGACAGACAGAAAGCTGCACAGTTTCTCAGGGAGGCTGAGAAGAATAGGAGGCAGTAAGTGAAGCTACACAGGATTATTTCATATTTCTAATGTTTATTCCAAATCTTTTAACACTTAACTTTGATTGGAGAGATACAGTAGGTGAACAAGCTAACAAGAACACCCTGCTACAATAAATGCGTCATCCGGCTGCGTAAATCCATCACTACCTCAAACATATTTACATCTTATCTAGGACTAAAACTAATGATTATTTTCATTATTGACTAATCCATTGATTATTTTCTTAATTAATGGATTAGGTGTTTGTCCATAAAATGTCAGAAAAAGGTGAAAAATGTTGACCACTGTTTCCCATATCTCAAGGAGATGTTCTCATATGTTTTGTTTTATCCACAGCCCAAAGATAGTCAGATAGAGGTCAGTCATAGAGGACAAAAGAAACCAGAAACTATTCATATTTGAGAAGGTAAACTCAGAGAGTTTGAACTTTCTTTTCTTAAAACTTGCCTCAAAACAATTAATAATGGTTATAAAGAGATAGCTAATTAATTTAATAGTAGACAACTAATTTAATCAACTAATTATAGCATGCAGCTCGCGTCTCAGCAAACAAAAGTGACATATGCGAAAAGATACTGTAGTATTTACTGCAAACCTAATGTATTGTTGCATAATTTTGTAAGGTGATTGTTTTGTTTTGTCCAATGTTTCATCTGTGTTTGTATGTTATTTTTAGTCCCAATTACAATCAACAATAGCAAAAACTGATTTGGTGCTGTTAAGTCACTACACTAGATGAGACAAGCAAAAGCCATGTTATAATTTGACTTTCAAATTTAATGTAAGAATAAGATGAAAAGAGAAAAGTAAGGGCCATTCCTCGTTTGTGCTGTGTTAATGCAACCAATAATTAAACCACTGTAACAGATTAAATCATTCCTTAAACTTTATGAAGAGTTAAATTTAGTGTGTCTTCACTGGTCAGTGATGTAATATACCCATTTAATTTTTCTCCTCTTCCTTCTCAGGATTGAAAAGTTGGAGAAAGAGATGAGGCTGATCCTTCAGTGCAAAAAAAATGGCTGGACAAATGAGTCTGAAGAATTGGAAGAGTATGAGAAAATGCTGGAGGAGGAAAGAAATGCTGAAAGTGGGTCTTACCTTGCATTAGAGTACATTTACCTCTTAATGTAGCAGGGTGGCAGGGCCACTGAAACAGCATTATTGCCATGAGGTATAATAAGATAATCCACTGTGAAGACTTACAGTCTATCCAGTTCATTTTGTTGTGTGTCCAACTACTCCCTGGAAGTAGAGTCAAAGCAGCAAAGGAAAGGAAACATCCACCCTCAACACTTTGATAAAAAACTGCTATTCATAACGTTCTTTGCATTTTTTCTTCAGGGATGAATCGTCAAAAGCAGCTGGAGAAGATTTGCAATAGTGTGAGAAAATTTCAAATACAGCTAATAGACGTGAAACCAACTCCTGAGTGTAAGTTTTGTGAGCAAAATTTCTTCACAGCAACTTAGACCATAGTTTTATTTATTTATTATCGTTTGTTTAGCTGATCTTTCAGAGATTCAGTACTTTTTGTCACCATTAATATAAATATTTGTTAATAATGTTTCTGCATTTCTCCTTGGGTTTTCAGTGATTGAAAGACTGAAGGAACAGATGTCAGAGGTGGAAATCTCAATTAACACCCTGAAGAAGGAACAGCAGTCATGGTAACTGGATACACTGAACAACTCAAGACCGAATTAGACTTTTAAGACAGTAACCCTTTAACAAATACTACCTTAAACTTACAATGTTCAGGTCATTACATAGATGGAAAACACATGAACACACTTTTAATATTATTTAATCCAATGCATCTTTTATCCAATGAATAAATAAAAACATCCCAGCTGAGTGTTATTAGACTAAGCAAACAAAAAACTACTCAAAAATGACAATGTTATATACAGCCAAGTAGTCAGGCAACAGCTGATTAGAACAGCTACTGATCAGTGTTTGCTCCACATCGGGAATGAATGCATTGTAGTGAAGATGTTATGAATAGTCGTCTTTTGTGTTTCTCTGCTCCTCTCAGCTTTGCGGAACTTTTGATTGAGGAGAGGACGTGTAGGCAGGAGGTCGCTGCTTATGAGAAGAAGATTGAAAACTGGAGTGTTGCTGTCACATCAGAACCCAAATTACCCCCAGCCCCAACTGTTAAGGTCTGTCTTCCCTCACTGTCCTCCTTTCTTTGTTTTCTCTCTTGTCCATGGGTTGGGCAATGAAAAGAAGATGAAGTTGATGTTTGAGTACAGAGGTGAGATAAATATCACAAGATTGTCAGCAATGTTGTATTAATGAAGTGTGCCTCCTTCTTCTTCTTACATCGTCAACACAAAAATATTTATTTTGGTCCCAGTGACTTTCTTCATAAATGTGCATGTATAATTTTGATACACGCAGCACTTTATTCATAGCGTTATTTTTTCCATAAGACCAAACTCCTGGACAGAGACCTCCCTTCCGAGGTCAGAGCACTGGAGGCTTTCCTGCAGAAGACAGGAGGTCTTTATGGTGGCTGGGACCAATATGACCACCAAGACTTCCTTAAAGTAAGACATTATTTAGTCTGTGATCACTTGTGTTGTAATGGAAACTCACCTTTCTTCTGCCACCTTCCACTTGCAGATCATTGCACACCCCCACTAAACACACTCATGAAACTAACAGTGTTCAGTGTTTTGCCGCAGGCAATGCTAGCAGATGTCAAGCCAAGGGTCAATTGCTGACAGATTCCTGTCTGACTTACTCTGTTTGATTGACAGGTCTGGACAAAACACAGGGGGCAGCCAAACTACAGGACGGAGGCCAAACTGTACCTGCCTGGTAAAACACTGGAGGAGATCATGCAACATGAGGACTGGTATCGGGAGCTGGTCCACCTGCAGGACAAAAAGAGAGAGGTAGAAAACTGGCAAGACATGTATGAACTCAGGAGGAAAGAAAACGGCAGGTGTAGAGGTTCATGATAAACACAGCAGTCCACACAAGCTCAAGAAGAAGAAAAAGCAACAGCCTTCACTACACAAAGGGGTCTTGACAAGATCCTCTGACTGTATTTGAAAAGTGAATTGAATTAATTTTTATAAGAATATTTCAAATTCCATGGCAAGTGGTTTAACTTATTTTCCCATCTGAGTCAGAGAGGATGAGAACTAATATCCATAAACTGTTCATCATCATTGCAAGTTTACACAAAGGCCTGTTCTTGCCTTTGATTGACTCAAAGAACGCCTGCATCATTGTGCAGAACATTTTTGGAAGCTGTGGTATTGTCTTCTCAATAATTGTACTACTTGTCTTTATAACCTACTCAGGCTGTTCAGCGGTGGAGAGCCAGCAAGAATCAGGAATGTCAGGCCAGGATACAGAATCAGGAGGAGGCAGAGGGGAGGAAGGAGACCCACCAACACAGGTGAATCAGAAATAGAATAGACCAGAAAAAACAAAAAAAACAAAACAAAACTGGAAGACCAGGTGGAGCAGATGTTGATTCCTGACTGTAACAGTGAATTGCACCCCAATCTTAAATAAAAGAGAATTTGGGGCTTTATTTGCTCATAGTCTTTGTGTCTTTGTTTAGATTTGTTCAATCCTCTTATGTTTTAGGACTGAAGAGGAGAAGAGGGAGATGGCACAGCAACTGGAGAAGTGGAGGGAAGAGAAGAGAAGGAAGGAGGAACAGAAAGAGGAGCAGAGACGGGTTGAGGAGATACTAGAGAGGAGACGGGCAAAGGTGCTTTTGTGCATGTCTGTGAAAAGTAATTTTACTGTTATTCATCAGAGATAGTGCTTCTATACTGTTATGTCTGTGTGTTTTTGACTATTGTATAATTTATTTAGCATGAAAATCATTGCACATGTGGAGCACAGACGGCGTAAACAGGTGCATGGTTGGTGCCATCGAAAAATATTTACCTTTACCAATCAAAATAATTTCTGTCAATCAGGAAAAGTGCCGCCGCCAGCTGGAAGAGAGGCTGACCGCGAAGGAGCAGCTACGACTGAAGAGAGAACAGGAGGAGCAAAAGAAGGAAAAGGAGAGAAGGAAGAGAGAGGAGGAACAGAGGGAGATGGAGGAGAAGGGAAAGGAGGCAGCAAAGGCCATCAAATGGTTTAATGAAAGGGTACAAATCACAGAGTCAGTGAGAAAGACAAGACCAGCATAGTTTTTGTCATGTTAGGTTTTATTGTTTGTTCAAATGTTGGAATAATAACAAAGGCTAATGTTAGTAGATAAATAGAAAAGTCACCATACCATGTAAAATTAAATACAAAGCTTCTCTCTGTCTCTCTGCAGGATCTTCACAAGGTAAAGGAAAGGCTTCAAGAGACACAGCTGAAGGAAAAAGAGGAAGAGGAAAGACAGAGAAGAGTCACTGCTAAGTTTAAGG
Source organism: Lutjanus campechanus (assembly GCA_027495735.1). Classification (NCBI taxonomy): domain Eukaryota; kingdom Metazoa; phylum Chordata; class Actinopteri; order Lutjaniformes; family Lutjanidae; genus Lutjanus; species Lutjanus campechanus. Next base: position 12,010 of record JAJHUR010086922.1, read on the forward strand.
AGAAAGTAGGAGTTCTCTCAATGAAAAAAAAACATTTTAATGACAAAATCTGAAAATTTTTAATATACAGGGCTGTTGGTTGATGTTCATTTGTTCCTCAGGTGGATGCTCACGTCAGTAGAGACCCTTCCAGGCTGACTCGTTCCACTAAAGGGTGGGAGGAGCGAATGAAACACATTGGACCTTCAGGAGGAGGACCTATGCTGCAAATGTTTCACAGGTCTGATTGCTCGTATGTTTTGTACTATCACTATTAAGGAATGTTTTGGATAATAATAATATATGTTGCCTACTGAATCACTGAAATCACTTTTGTTTTGTTGTAGAGCTGTTCCCACTTGGAGACAAGGCCTGTGATGATCAGCAAGGGAAGCCAATTCAGCCAATGCAGCCCTGAAATGCATTAATTCCTATAGAAATTAAAAATGTACAAAATGAGACCTCAACCAGATTGTGCCTTTATTTGAATCTACTATGTGCTGCTGTTTCAGGTTTTGTAGAATCTATTACTTAAATTTACTTAAGTTTTGCAAAATTCATATTTTAAATAAATGTTTGCCATTGCAGTTTTCGCAAGTTCTTGTCTCTAGTGGTCTGTTTTTGATCTGTTAAGTCCTGTCAGTGTTACTGGATATTCACAGCTTTCCATTAACCTTTATTGTGTAACATCAAGAAATTTACTAAAAGTAATCCAAAGAAACAGTCTGTATAATATGTTTGGGTTGTGTCCTGTGGTGGAGGAATTATTATTTATTGTTATCCAGATAACGGGCAGTTAATTTTCTGTCAATTGACTAATTATATCAGATGTACTTTTATATACTGTCTGGTAG
>JAJHUR010086923.1:0-28727 GCA_027495735.1 Lutjanus campechanus
CTGAGGCACATGCAAAAAGAAAGACACAACTAAAATCATCAAGAAAGCTTGGAGGGAGCAATAAAGGAAGCGTGCATGGCTAAAACAAGCTAAAATGAACTATGTTAATGAGTAAAAGTGCATGAATTAGCAGTGAGACATATAGATCAATAAATAATAAGAAAAGTTACAAATTAAAAACAGTAGCAATTACAATCAAGAAAATTAGCAATTAATGTTATGATATATGCACACCAGCTTTGACACCCACATCTTTGCTTGTTTGTTTTCACAAAACTACCAAACAAGTGGACGGTGGACAAATTTTGCAGCTGAGACAACCGTCAAATTAGCCACCATTCACACCTCTTCCAGCCTGCACCAGTGCAAAGGCACAGCCCAGTGTGTTTGAGTTTGTGCACAATAGCCCTCAACATTTGCAAGAATATATTCAGACAGCCCCAGGCATTATGAATTCAAGGACAGAGGTTCCTCATTTAGCTGTTGCACTATATGCAGTCAGACACTTGAGAAATGTACACCTTGAAATGGAGAGTGAACCCAACAGATGGAGATGGTGAAACCAAACTACAACTACTCTCAAGCACCCCGCGCCCTCAATTTAATATAAACCCTGAGCAACACGCTCATTCCATCTGAGAGCAAGCTGCGATGTTACCTGTTTACATTTACATTTTTACTTAGATATTTATGGGGTCCTGGCAAAGAAAAGTAGGTCATTCGGGATGCAATCATTTCCAAAACGCTGCACACAATAATGAGTTCATGATTTCTTCTCGAAATGATACCTCATGCTCAGTGGCCACAGTACTGTGCCAAATCAAATCATATCATATTTGGTTGTTTTTCAAAATTAATTTTAGAAGAGGAGTAGAAGATAAAAATCTCCGAAAGAATTCTCCATTAAATCCCCTTTGTTCATTATTGAAGGTCAAATTAATCACCTGATGGACTTTGGCTGTAGTGCCAAAGCAAAATCACAGTCACATTGGCACATGAGGAATGAAACTAAATCAGTTTAATGGGGTTTATATTTACGCCCTCGGCCAACATTGTTCTGTTAACTTCTTTTTCTCCTGCACCCATGACTAGTATTGCTTAAGAAGAATGTGATAAAGAAGAAGTTGCACGGACACTAAAATCCTATTAAATATGGCATCAGTCATAAGGCTGCTCATGTAATGAAAGACAGCAAACCAGTCTCCACTGTGTTGGCCAAAGTTTTATTCTCTGAATGTGACAAGTAACAAAACAGCAAACCACATACCTGTAAAGTAGTGGTGCATATTTAGGCTGCCCCCTGAAACACAAAGATTCAAATTATCTGCCTGAAACCCCCCATTTAACTGAGACTCTTCAAGTTGAGCAGTTTTGAAAACCAATATTTATATTTATATTTCCTTATTTGTAAATAAGGGGAAATATAAATATATTTTTAAATTAGCTGGCACACTTATTTAAAATAAAAATCCATGTGACAACATTTGGCTGTTCAGGGCGACATGGATTGGACTCCTGGTTCAATGAGACAAAAATGCGAAATAACAAGACTGTTGAATTGTTTATGTCAGTAAACAGCATCAATTAGGTTTTTCTTTGGACACAATTTACCATGAGTGAAAGAGAATAACGTAAATTAGAAGCTGACAATGAATTAAATTTTCTTCTGTATTACCCTTGTTATGATGAGTTAACCTATATTAAATGAAACGTCTGTTCAAAACCCAGAAATGTTCTGGTGCCCTGACAGTGACTAAATGGATTAAGTTTAATGCTCTGGCTACCTTTGTTTCTAACTGTTGGGGAAAAGAATCAGGAGAGTTTATTTGTTTAGTATTGCTTATAATGGAAATGAACTTATGTTTGGGCTCAGTAAATTATTAGTGCCTGACACAGTAATAAAAAATCAAATCAATCAATTAATCCATGTGACAGCATGCGCTGATGGTTAAGTTATGAGAGAAGATGAAATGAGTGGCTGGTAAACAAGTCTCTGCTCTTGTTTCTTAGCTGTGTCATTGCACACAGAGCAATGCAATAACATTGGCAGGCTGTAAACTTTATAGAGTCTCTAAATCGCCACACACCACAAAACTGACTGTGATGGAGCGGATAAGAGTGACAGAAAAGGAGTGCAGGTGAGACACTCCACAGTAGTGTGAAAATCTGATATTTTTACATCACAGATGGATGATTAAAGTTTATTCTTTGTATTGAATGCCCAAATCTGATTCGAATGACAAAGTTCTGAGTTGGGTACAGCCCTAGTGCATATAGTTGTTTAGATGCAACGTGTGCGTATTTGTGTTTCTATTCTGGTGATAACCAGTTGTAATCTTAAGAACTATTGAGAACAGGTAATTTTGACCAGTCTGCCATTCCTGTTATTTAAGGGTGGAGCTTGTGTGTGTGTGTGTGTGCAAGTGATAGCAAGGAAGGAAGGCAGAAACAAACAGTGGCAAAGTCTTAGTTTGTAAGCAGGTCTGTGCATTCCACTTTCCCTCTTAATTAGGTCATCATGTAGGATTTAAAGGGATTTGTAGGATTTGTAGGGAATTACTTACATACTTAGTATATGTACAAAATAAACACGTGTGTGCCACCCAGGTCTTGTAACTGCCGGGACAAAATGCCAGTGATTCACTGATCCTCAGGGCCTCTGGATGATGTTACATGGTGGTGGTGAAACTGAGCTAATGACACAGTGACCAGAGGCATCCTGGGACCGCTGGCTCCGACAGAGCAAAGGACCTTTACTACACACACACACACACACCTTGAGTTCAAACAGGCAGTTTGCAGTCTGCATGCTCTCGAAGCTGCATTTTTGGCAGTTTAGTAGATTGATCACTGAAAATGCATTAACATAACAATTTACTTTACTTTTTTAATTATTTGCAGACAGACTCAAAATTCTAAATATTGCATACACATAAACAGATTTTTATGTTTTTGGTGGCTAAAATATATTTTGCTGCTGATCCTGTCCACAGCAGGACACTGCTTTGCTGTCTACACCGGGATTCCCGTTGCTTCCCCAAAATGAGGGAGTGTCGAAATAATCTGAACTATCCCTATAAACTCCCACAACTTTGCTGTTTTGGTTCAGTCTACCCGCTCTCTTTAGTCTTGTTTCCAGCCACAGCAGGCAGCTAAAGCTCTGTGTGAATCAGCCCCTTGTTTGTTGGTCATATCAACTTTATAAGGCTATATTGTGGAAGAATGCGATTATGATGATCCTCTTATTGAAAAAAAACTGACGTAGCTTTAATACAGGTGCCACGTGAAGAATTTTTAAAATGTCCTGAGAGACACAGGACTTGGCATAAAACCACAGAAGGATCTGACTAGATAATATGGTAGTTAGATAATATGGATGATGTTTAGTGCTGCTCAGACATAACTTACATCAAAGAAGATTTTTAAAAAACTGCATCTTATTCTTCCTTGTCTTTGTCATAACTTTTTTTTGTGGCTGACTTACTTCTAAAATGGTTAGATTGATTTAGATTTTACTTATATTTAAAATCACAATGCTTTTCCATATTTACATAAAATTATTTAGAAAAAGAGGTATAACCATTCCATTTGAGTGTTTTTATTGCTTTGGCTGTTGGCTGTTTCTTTTTGTGGTCAGTGTTGTGGAATCAACCAAATGATGTAATCCCATGATCTATTATCAGTTTAAAAGGAGTTTCCATTTAGTTATTTTAATTTGTGTACAAGAATAACACTTGGCAACATAACAAACAAACCAGATTATTAAAATCTCTTTTACTTCTGCCTTATGCTTCATTCTTAACCCAACGTTCTCTCTTTAATAAGATTCACTTTTAAATAATCAATCAATGACATTAGCTAAAGAATTCCATCACGCCAGCAAGTCCAGCTGCATTACTGATTAAATATGGGCGAGATGAGTCTGGCCTTGAGTCTGCCATGTGGAGATTGCATGGTACACTGTCAGAGTCCGACTCATTACACGCCTCTCTTTGGTGATGAGAAATGAACACAGTGTGTGGTGGCACCATTTTGCCTCATCTTGTGCTGTCTTCCCCACACTTGCCACCTGTCTTGGTTTCAGACTAGCTCTCTAAATGGTGTGACGCACTAATGGCAGTCTGTCAGAGATCATCCTCCACAGCAGTGAGTGTTAGTCAGGGAGTCAAGCAACCATGCCGAGGCTAGTAATGTGTAGATTGATTCTTTCATTCTGCAGTTTGTGTTGATTGTAGTATTGCTTTTATATTACATACATGTGAGCAAATCTAGTGGCGGCGTTAGGAAACAGGAGAAGCAAGAAGTGTTGAGATCACTTAAGCTGAGCATACACTGTACAATTTGAGCTTGTTCCTGACCAGATTTTTGAGTCATTTTAGAGCTGGACCCAATTTCATCTTTGGCAGGGGGTCGTCTCAGAAATGGCTGATGGATGATCAGATGAATTTATGGCATGTCAGAAGGTTTGGTCGGCTATTCCCCAAGATGAGTGACTTTTTTCTCGTTGGACCTGTCAAACAGAGCATCTTAAATTGCCATGGTGACACGACACATCATGTAGATGGGAAAAATGAACAGTAAATGTAACCAGCTTACCTCCAGGTCTCTCTGCAAAGTGGAAAAGCCATTCTGTCCACACCCTCCCAGCCACCTGCAAATATACTGGTGCCTGTGCTTTTGAGGTATTTATTTTTTCATACCTTCGTACCCTCCTGACATTTTACCGGGGTACACAGTATAGAGTATCATGTGCAAAACTTGTATAAAACAGCTCAACTTGACTGTACTCCGCTGCAGAATATTTTCCCACAATGTAGGCAGAGCTGATTGTCATATTAACGCTTTTCCCGCAGTTGAGAAACAACACACACTAGGAGCTCCATTTTGGTCTTGAGAAGCTACAGCTTTTATTCACTGGCAAACTGAAACCTACAATGTACATTTACTGCCAGACCGACTACTTCACTGCTCACCTTTTCCTCCATTCAGTACACATTCAATGTCACTCTCTGCCACCATAGACCATAATTAGTCTATCATATGCCATCTCTCACACACGCTAAACGCAGTTACACACTCACTACGCCGACTACTCTGACCTATCAGTAATCTACAGTGTTTGCTGTCTTACCTTTGTCACTTATCACTTCATCACATAACTTTATCCCTTCAGCTGTACTGCCTTGTCCACCAGTAGGGAGACTGACCTCTGGTGGCACATGCTGCACACTACATCACCTCAATAAAGCATCTCCACATGAGTTTAAAAGAGGAAATGAAGAGGAAAGTCTTTATTTTTGATGGTATTGAAAATCATATTGTCAGGATTCCTAATACCCTGATGTACTGTAATACCTTTATACTGCCAAAGCTTACTGGCATCTCTTTTATTGTTGCTGTTGTTGAAGTTTTGGCACACAGGATGGCACAGATGATCAAGGCAGCACGTTTCTGCCAGACAGATGTTTTCAAATAAGCAGAATAAACAGTTATTTGCTAGCCAAAGTTAGCAAATAACTGGTGCACACAGAGGAGCATTTAACAAGCTTTGAAGGGCTAAATACTTCTCTCAGAGGCTGAGACCAAAACAGAGCAAAAACAGGAGTAAATGAAGGTCTTAAATCTATCAGGTGTGTCACGAACAAACTCTCCAGACCGACAGTCATCGCCAGATCATTCAGTGGTACTGGTCATAACTCACTCTCTGGTTGGCGATCATTCATTTCACATGTTTGTTTGCCTTCTGTCTGACTGTTTTATACCTGTATCTCAGATTCATTCCCTGTCAGTGATCACACTTTGCCTGCTGCTCTCACAGTCTTTTCTGTTCTCCTGCCGCCTTCCGAGCTCTGCTGTGAGCTCAGACCAAGATCTCCATTCACATCTCGGGCTTGTTATGTAAATTAACCTTTTTGAACTTTTTATACCCTCTTGTCTGTGTTCAGCCTTTTATGTCCTTATTGAATTATGTAGAAAACATTGCAGTCATCTGATAACTGTGTAAGTGTATTTGATAAAGAATTCAGGCAGCTCATCAGCGTCAACGCCACATCCATGAGGTTATCCAGATTGCAACATCACTTCCTATTTTATTTATTTTATTGATTTTCAAACGCATGTCTAGGAGTGAGTGTAATACTTGAATGACTTGGACAGGTTGAGATAGGGTTAAACAGTTTGTTGTTGTCATTTCAGTGTGTGCACAGCTGAACTCCTCCACCAGTGCCTAAAGGATCACTCATACACCATAATGGTCGTAATGATCCTTTTTCCCATCGATGAGTCACTGTTTTCTAATTGCAATTCTTTAAACACTCAACATGTATTTCCCAAAACAGCACTTAGGACTAAATGAATGCTCTGTGAATACTCATGACTTGCCAGCCATGTGCGTTCCCTGAGTATCTTAAAATCAATGGTCCATGATGGTGAAAGTGTGATTTAATAGATCTGAAGTAAATGTGTTATTTTAATCATCTGTAAGATGTGTTATTCTTTAATAAAAAATACAGTAGGAAGCAAAAATGAAAGAAATAACACAACAAAAGCAGTTACATTATGAAAATGTCATCTAATATTCAGCAATTTAGCAGTTCTTGCTTTATTTGATGTCATACAAGCTGATTAAAGTAAATATAATTAAATATAGTCTGAGGCTACACTTGGATCAATTTGGCTGCTGCTCGTGGCAGGTGTTGAAGCACAAATTAGAAACTTCAAGTCAAGCAACTGAAGACAGTGAAGGCACTGGGATGATGGAGGAGCGCAGCTGTGCAAACACAGTTAAGTCACCACTTGTATGCTTGAAACGCTGCTTCACCACCGCTACGCTGCTTCGAATAACACACATCAGGATTTCAGTGAGATCCACAACCGTTGTCTACTCTTTCTCCCTCCATGATAAGGATGTGAATGGACAGCTGGTTCCAGATGACTTCCCTTTATCAATGCTGGCATGTTTTTCTACCAGTTTTTTTTGACAACAATGGCATCAAACTTCTGCATCCATGCTGCTGGAAACTTGCAACAAGAAGAAGTCGTCTGCCACTTATCTACTGTGTTTCTACACTGTGTTAAGACTCAGAGATGAAAAAAAACAGCTGTGTTGATGCTGAAAACCTGTGTAGGCCTATCTTTGTTTCAACACAGAAAACTGATCAAGACATCCGTAGCAAGGTTTGTCGTAGGCAACTGGACTTGATAGAGTTGGGTCTCCAAGTTGGGTTGTTTGTTGAGTCGCATTGTTTCTCCACTCAAGCCACCAACCTGAAGCATCGGTATTGATGACCTGGGGATGAGACTCAACAATCAACTATCTTTCGTCTTTGCAAGCTTTAAGGTGCTTTTGATGATTTACAGAATTGTTAAGTGGCATGCCTCCGTGCTCTCTGCGCTCAGAGTACATGGCTCTTGTCCGTCCCCAGATTTAAAAAGAAGTCATCGAGCTTCAGGGCCTTTCCCTATCCCGCCCCTTTTCTCTGAATAACCTCACTGCTGACATCAGACAGTCTGACTCTGATGAGGCCTTTAAGTTCAAACTTATTATTTTATCTTTTCACCTAAACTTTCAGTTAATCCCTATTCTGTTACATTAGGCCTGACACCTGTTACCATTAAAGGAGAACCTGGGCTCTATTTCCTCATTTGTATGTGTGTGTGTGTGTGTGTGTGTGTGTGTGTGTGTGTGTGATTGATGGGGACAACTCGTTTTGAAACTGGTCCAGTACTGAGGGAGACCGATGCAGCCAGCAGCCAAGAAATGAGCTACAACGTGATTCTTGGGGATTCTTTATATTGGTTTGACTGGACATTGAAATGACAGCAAGGAGCTGTTAAATGTTATTTCAATTTGCCTACCTGATACAAGCAAGATTGCTGACTGACAGAACGCCTGAGCAGATAACCAAGTGTATTCATGGGGGTGATAATAATTATGAGCCACAGACGTGCACATAGAGAATGATAACGTCAAACATTTTCTTCCAGCTCAAACTTTTGCTGTGAACTTGGTTGTAATCAAATTGATAACAAACCTATTAAAGGGTGGAATTTATTTTGTAATCTGTAATCTCTGTGAATTGATTGAAACATACACAATTACCTCTGAAGAATAGTGTAATTAACCCAGTGGAAAACTGTGCCAAGGCGTACCTGCCTCCCAGCAGGTGAAAGAGAATATTCATATAATCTCTCAAGACTAATTATTTTAGAGCCCAATTTAGCAAGTATTTAAATTCATTACCTATTCCAGCCAAAATCTATCACTGACATTCAGATTTATTTTTAGTTTCCATCTGAATCACCCAGAGGTACCAACAACACAGGGCCTTTTCATTCAGGCTCATTTCATCAGGAGTCACAATTTTCTGCCTTTGCTTTTTTTCCCCACCCGAGATAAAATATTAACGCCGAAGCTTTGACAAAATGATGACATCTTATCAATTAATGATGGGTTTAAAAGTGCAGGGGAAATAGAAAGCCCTAATGTCCTTTTTCATCTTGTGGAAAAAAGACTGATGTTGTGGAATATTTATACACCAGCAATTAGAGCCAGCCTTTTAAAGAGTACCAGCTCTGACAAATCACTCGTCATGTGAAAACGACATTCAGAGTGTTGTTTTGTGCAGCTGGACTGCCTCCATTTCTGACTTATGAGAATGACATAATTTCTGGACTGGGTCTCCCATGCCTTTCTTTCTGCTTTCCTTCTCTCTCTTTTTCACGCCACTCATCCTGAATTAGCTCAAATAAACTTATCATATCACCAAAAAAGAGAACTTGTACCAACATTTTCATCCTAAAAACTGCATGATAATATGTCAGTGCTGAAAGTTTTGTTTCCACCTTGTTGTCAGTTAGTGCAGGATTAACAGCTCAGCCATTAACTTCAAAAAGCAGGCAAATCAGTTAAAAATAACTATTGATTAAATGTTATTGTATTTCCATAGAAGAGATGAAAGTAGCTAGTAACAGCTGTATACTACCAACGACAGCCATGGCCACCCTGCCTCCTCAGTTTGGCATTATGCCCCCTCAAAATATCATTTGCCCTGCTGCCACAGTGGCCTTGATGCCCCACTTGCATTGCCCCAGCTGATTTAACTGTTGTCTCCTCTGCCTCTTTCCTGTCAATACAGTTTTCAGAGACCAGACCAGTGTTAAGATTCAGAATTCTTATTGGGCAACATCAAATGAAACTTTTGTCTTACAACCAGTGGTACCGCTGGAAAACTTGGTGATTTATGATGATAGTTTGACACACATCTAGCACCAAAATCATTGTTTTATTTGATGGCCATGCTGCCCTGGCATTTGGCCTTCGTGGCCTCAAAAAATTTACAACACCAAAAGCCAAAATAACCTTACCCCTAAAATGATGAAATTACAGGCCTGTCTTTACAAAACTGTCAACTATAAGTGCAATATTTTATAAATAAAATGAACTGTAATTGCAATTTTTGTATGCTTTTGTACAGTTATGGTTAAAGGCTCTCTCCACCTCCCCACACTCATATTGAGAGTGTAATTCATGGCCTGGCTCAGGTAAAAAAAAACAACAACAACAAAAAAAAACATGGCATACAGGATGCTGCTGGGAAGTAGCTAGGTTCTGTTTTGGTTCTAATAGAGAACAATAATAAAACAGTTTGGTCTGTGTGTCACCATGAGTTATGTATGTTATTCAGTTGGATTCTGGAGCTGTGATGATTTTTCATTCGCTGCAGTTGTTTTAAGCAGGCATGGAGCTGTGCCAGCTAATTTGATGGGTGTTATGTTTATTCTGCTGCGCTGACATGTGAACAACATCAGTGTTTCAGTGTGCACGAGTTAATACAGCCCAAATTTTAATTGCGTGCACTAGTCCTCTAATCCTTTCCCATTATATCTTAAATTGTACATTTTCAGAGTCTGAAGATTAAAATGAATACGTCACTAGCCGACTTTACTAATCAGTCTAGTGACTGGTAATCTATTACAGTCATATTTTGAACTACACTAACAGAATTACAGAGAGTTGACCACATATTCCTCCCCTTTATCTAACACTGTCCTATATAGGTAGGCAATTTTAAGGGACAGTGATCCTAGTCATAATCTCCAGGTGGCTGACAGCATAAATGCCTGTTAACACCTTATTCAGTATAGTGCAACCACTGGAACAAATATTTGTTAAGTTTGTGTCCGATAGGTGCCGAATAAGGATTTGGCAAGTGGGACGTACCTGCCAAACCTCCAGAGGGAGGCGTCCAGAGGCAATCAGATGTCCAAACCACCTCTGCTGGCTCCTTTTGATGCAAAGGAGTAGTGGTTCTACTCTGAGATAGCCAATGGAGGTAACTACCCAAAACTCATGACCATAAGTGAGAGTTAGTGGACACTTGTGGACAAGACACCTAGATGCTTGAACATCACTTGAGGCCACAACTCACTCCCAACTTGGTACTTCTATACTTATTTGGATAGTAATGTAGTTTGTCAGTTATATAGACCCAGTTCAAGTGTTGCTGTGTGCTGTAGCACAACAGTTTCACTCAATGGAGACTCGTAGACAAAAATTGCCAATGAAGCACAAAGAGAACAAAAGCTCCTGCTGTATGTCGCTCATCTTGACATTTAAAAAAATACTTTCACCAAAGCAAACTTTGTTAGCAGCTGGGGATTAAATTAATTTCAACTAAAGGTGAAATGCTATTTTCTGTGACTGGATTTTGCTCTTGAAGACAGCAGTGACCACAGCAATCTGGAGAAAGTTGAAAACATATATGTCACTTGATAACTAAAAAAAAAAAGATGACTAGTGCACTTATTTTCCACACATTGCAGTCACAGGCATCTCCAGCTGTAAAGTGTAGATATATAATAGATACAGTATGTACTACAGAATCCTGCCTTTTGATGGCCATTTACTGTACTTTTCAGCTTCCTGCCATGCTTTTGATTTGTTGTGTGCAATTCAAACCCAGATTAGACCATATTATTTTGCCATCAATTTCTTGATGTCTCATGTGCCCACACACACACACACACTTAGACATCTTTATGAAAGACATTTGTGTAGAGCATTTACCGTAAAAGCTTAAAAGGGGAAGCTCGCATTGAATCTTGGTGTTGGATGAATAGATCAGTCTTTTTCATTTTGCCCACTAGTTACCTCAGTTCAGCTGCTTTGTGAATAATGCCCCCCTTGACACTACAGCAGCACTCTGTCATCGGCAAGATACAGTTTCATTTTGCTGGCAGTGAAGGATCTGTTGTGCCGAGCTTAGTGGGGAGACACACATCTGCCAGGAGTGCAGGAACATAGCAACATAACTCCACAAAGGCAACCAAACAGCCATTGGGTGCAAGTCTGATAGTGACCATCCTGAAATAAGTTTTCAACAATTCTGGTCCAATCAACTGAGAAGTCCCTTTTGGCAGTTAAGTGCCACAGTGGAAGGAAAAAAGAAAGGGCAAAGTGCTTTCACAGCTCTACAAGAGGCAATATAATTTGTCCTGTGTCATTCTGTTTAGAGGGTGAGTCTGAAGCAATGAGGAGCAAAGGGATCCTAAAAAATCACCTGTGAACTGCAGGCTTGCAAGAAAGCCAAGGCATGCAGCTCTGGGCATTGGAGTTCAATTGCTCAGTTAGGTCTTTGGGCTCCTGCTGAGAGTATAATGACACCCACAAAGTCCGCAAATGCAGCTATCAATCCGTTGGCACTGTAAAGGAGAGCCCCATAATTAGTGAGACAGAAAAGGACAGATTGCCTCTGATATTTCCCTTCTACTTAGGCTTACTGATTGATTTTATTGATTAACAAGATCATGTTCTAACCATAGCTGGATTTTGTCTTCTTCATTTCTCTATCCTGTCCAACTGGGTCTTGAGGTCGAGCTCTCATGGAGAATGATCAATCACAGAGTAGATAGAGGCCTGTGTGCAGTGGGAGTCCCCTTGATAAACGATGAGGTATTCGATTTTGTGTCTTGACAGCCCCAAGGGTGCACCCAAGGCAGGCAGCTATGAAAGATGGCATGGTCATATGTGTGCATGAAATGAGAGAAAAGTTGGGTGTCAAACTTTTTGACCCATCTGGATTTATTTCCAACAGTAAAACAGAGTTGTTTGGGCAGTGCAAGAGAGACAGTTTGGAGAGGCCAGTTTATAATGTGATCTGAAGAGTGATTTAGTGTAGACTTTCAGTCTCGTAATGACTTATGTAATGTGGTAATGTGCAATGTGGTGGTTGTAATGTGGTTCTTTGGATGGCATTGTCTGCTGCTCAACTGCCGGTCATCCACTACTTGGATGGATTTCCATTTGTACATGTACAGAAATTCATGGTCTCTAAATGATGACCAACTAAATAACTGATTCCTCTGGCATCATCAGCAAGTCTGTCAGCAAGTCAGCAAATTTTCACTTATTCTCTGAAATATCTCAACATCTACATGATGCATTCGCACAAAATGTTATGCAGACATTCATTTTGTGTAGAGGATGAATCCTCATGACTTTGGTGGTCTCCAACTTTCCCTTTAGCACCACCATGGGGTTCACAACTGTGGTTTTAAGGTACATGTCTTGACAAGTGCTGAATGGATTACCATGATATTTGGTTCATGACATTCATGAACAGCTGATCAACTTACAGCAGAGGACTTGTCATCACTTAGTGTCAAAATTACGATGTCTCTTGAACTCATCTTGCAGTTTTGCAGCGTTCCTGCAGCCTGTCTGGGCTTCCTCGAGTCTGGGGGGAGGGGGCAGGGAGAAACAACTTGCTTCAACCATTGACTGCATATTAAGTAGGATTTCAACCTATTTAATATGCAGTGTATAGCTCCAACTCGCTATTTGGACTGTAGTACTCATTTTTGGACATGCAGTTGTTACATGTTGCTCTTTTAATGCATCCAGTGGAATAGCTCTGGACAGTAGCATTTTGGTGTCGTGATCGCAGTCCGAACTGCAGGACAGCAACTGCTAATAAACCAAGCAGATACCCTAATGTATGTGGTGTTAGCCAAAAACTGAAGCCTGGAAAATTCAATATATGAGCCGGATGAGCAACCTTCATTGGAATAACTAGGAACACTGTGTCCAGTACAGAAGACTGCTGTTTTTCTAAGCCAGTGTGATGTCTCAGCACCTGAAGTGGAGAAGACAGATGAGTTCAGAGTGCTGTCTATAGCTCTCACCTTCATTCTCTACCCACTTCTTGTCACTGTATGCACATAAATGATGGACAGTGCCTGTCAATGTTTTGACTAGATGAGAGTGTGAGCCCTTATAGTGATTTATGAGAAGGTTAAAAGTTCCCTGTGTGTGAATTATTAAGTGAGTGGAGAAGGTTTGAGTATCATGAAACAAAACACGAATGCAAAAGATGTTGATGGTGCTGATATTTCTTTACTTGTCCATGTTCATATTTACATGTCGATGATATGTCTGTCATATTAGAAATCTTGTGTCTCTACTGTCCCTTATTAAAAACATTTCAAGGCATAGCACACATTTAAACACACATTTAAATTGCACTAACTGTAGATCATATGACTACATGTATGTGAAAGGAGTTGATCGTAATGAAGATTAAAATTCCCCTCAGTCCAGGGTTTTAGCCTCTTTCAGCTCACTGTTTTGGTTTTATGTCCTTACAGTTTTGATGCAGTGTCACTGCTCTCATTATCCTCATTTCCAGCCACAGCATGCAGCTGTTTTCAATGGAAAAGCTCTGATAAACCAATAGTGTGCTGCCAAGCACAAAACAAGAAATGGATAATGTAGCGACTAGGTGATGAACATAGAAGAGCATTTAGAAGCTAAAGGAGTTGGTTAAGAGTAAAATAGAGCTAAAAGGAGAGTGAATATCATTACATATATAATACATATTTGCTACAACAACTTTATCAGGCGATAACACGTCAAAGTTGTATTTACAGCTTGTTCTGCTGCCCCCATGTGGCTACAAAAAAGTTAGAGCAGCTTTAAAAAGAGGATTAAGAAAACCTAAACCTAAAATGTAGGGTTTTATTTACAGTTAGACAAAAAGGGAGGAAAATTTGGGATTTCTAAATCATGCTGTGTATGGCAGAAGATAAATTTTGGTTCAACAGACAGATGTAGAGTAGAGAGTAAGAATAGCTTCCTTTATGCTAGGGGGTGGAAATATTTTTTAGCTCCAACTGAAAACCAATGGCTCATTTTGATCACTGTGAAGTAAAATGAGCCAAGTATAATGAGATGAATATTGTACAGCACCAGGAGCATATCTGTAGGGAAGAACCATGAGAAAAGTGCAACTTTTTTGTATTTTCTTCTTTACACAGACATGCATTTATTTAGAGTAACCTTATTTCATTATGAACAACATACACATGTCCTCTATCAATACTAACCTTTTTCTTCTTTTAAATTTTGGATAAATGAGTCGGATGCAATCCAGTGTTTCCCCTAGGGTGGGTCCTTACATTACAGTAAAATAAATGCCCTTAACATCAACAAGACAGAGCAACATCATGAAATAAGGAGAGAGAATCAAGTTATTGTGCTACATGAACCTGACAACACATCGTCAGTGACTTCTGCACCTCAACAATGGCAGAAACATAGCAGAGAATGTGCGAACAACAGGAAGCAGAAACAAGTGCAGTACCTTCAAAATAACATGTTGTTAAAAAATCTCTGATCATGAATGTTCAGAGAATTCACAACATAAAATACAAATGTTTTGTTTCTTTATGTGCAGGTGTTTACTGTGTTTGCAAGGACCATGACAGCTGTATAAGATACACATATGCATTACTTATAGTAGATTCAGTGTGTCACTGCATGTCAGCAGATATATGTGATGTAATCTATTCCCAAATCACCAACTAACACCTGGAAAGCCCCCTGATGTTGCTTCTGCTGGACCTCTCAGTTATTACATCGGCCTTCACCTCCGGGACCATAACCTCTTTGACAATGTTTTGTGTCATTCTCCTCTCTGTCTTTGCCTGCACAAACTCTTTCATCTCAGCTGTCACGCATGGCCTGTGGTTTGACAACCTTTGTGAATATTTACTATTTCTTCTGCATGATGGATACGGAGTCACTGGTGTCACTATTACTTCAAAGGATGGATTGGAAATCTTCCATTGGGTGGAGGAGAGAGGAAAAGGCCATTTGAGAGCAGCAGAGATACTGATCAACAAAGACCCTTGAGCAAGGCACTGAATCTCAACTGCTTTCACTCAGCAGCTTGCTTCCACAGAGCAGCTCTTTCATCCATGCACTAGTCCACAAACCAAAAAGAGACTCAATCCATCAGTGATCCTTCCTAAGCCCCGCCCCTTTTCCAACTTACTTTCTCTTCTGTTTCTTGTGATTATGCTGCATGCTAGCCTGGTTCACTGACTCAAACATTTGACTTATTTATCTGTCCAGTCATCACACCAAACATATTTTACTGTCTTTCTACTGAACTACAACTACCAATTGTATCACCCTGCTAGCGAGCTCAGTGGTGCTAATGTTACAGCTCAGTTGAGGAGGAAGCCATTAATGCAATGTGCATGACGTGTCTGACTTTATGTTGAAAAAAGGATACAAATGCATCTGGGGTATGTACAGTTTTAAAGGTGTTAAACAAAGACAAAAAGCAATGCAGAGAAAGTTGGAAAGAAATTACCAAAAATCTAACTGGACTGAGTTTAAGTCAAGTTTATGAGATAGTAAAGAAATTTGATTTCAATCATGTCTAACATTTCAATTGTTTTAGAAATGGGCTTCCATTTTATTGAGAAACTTCTGGAAGCTTGCTCATTAGATTTTGATTTTTTTTATTAACATCCCAGTCTGCACAATATATATAATAAATACTTAATATATATTAAATATATATTCAATATTGCTGCAGTTTGTATTTGCACTGGCTGTGGACGTGAGGGAGGAGAGAAGAGAAGAGGGAGGAGAAGAAGGAGAGGGTGGACATGCCTGCCTGCACATCTGTAATGGACGTAACACTCTTTAATCTGCAACAATTTGGACACAGTTATTATGGATGTTTCCTAATAATATCACCATAATAGGAGATGTAATGGGGTTTGGAGACATTTCACAGGCCTCCCAATACCTGCAGTATTACAGGGTCCGTTAATACGGTTCATGATGTGTGGCACTGGGTTTGGAACATGCATGTGGTCAAACATCCATCATCACAAGTAGGTTTCAAATATTGATCGCTTCAATGTGGGAGCAGGATAGGACCTTGAAAAGCGTGATCTTGAGAGAGAGTGAAGATGGAAAATCTTGGTTAAGTTTCAAAGCGGCAACCTCGACATATCAGAAGGATTATGCTCACACATTTCAAATGTTCTTTCTTCCTCTGTCCGTTGTTGATGCTGTACAGCCTTGTGGTGTACTGTACAAAGTGTGTGCGTACAATGAAGCCCAGTGGAGTGTAAATGGAAAAACATCTATATTTTAAATATGTTCTCCAAATGTGATACCCAAACAATGCACATGAACCTAAAACAATCAAACAAATATTTGTCAGGGTATTTTTTAAAAATGAGTTGCTGTCTTTCCTCTGCATTTCTCAGTGCTGTGATTTTATTGTTTTTTAATTAATAATTTAAACAGTGGAAATACTTACTGCTTGCATAGAAAAGAACCCCACATCATTATGTGGCACATTCACATTGACACTCACTGTTTCTCTCACTCCTCCACTTTATCTTAACTCAATCTTCCACCAGCTATGAACTACAACATCTTATCACTATTTCTTTGATAAATTTACATGTCAGATCATCGTGGATCAGCTGACGACTTGAGCTGCTGACAGAACTGTACAGTATATACAGTTTTGGTATTTTTAATTCTGCAATGTTAGAAACATTTGAACTTTAGAAAAACATTTCAAACTGCTGTTTATTCATCATTGCTTACAGGCACAGCTGGCAAACATTGTGTAGTACGGCCAGGTGCAAGACCACAGCCAGGGTACCTGCCAATAATGGAGGGGAAATCATCAGTGGTGCATGCAAGGATGTTGGTGATTGTGATTGTCTTATCCACTCTATATGCATAATGCACATAAAAAATGGTCAGGCTCTTGTCTGTTTCAATGTAAATTCTTTATCATTTCCTGATTTTTGGAGGTCTTATAGCAGTCAGAGGCCATCAGCAGATTATTGCTGTCAGAAGTGATTGTCTCATCTAGCTGAAGGCTGAATGGAGTCCCACAGGATGGCATACAGCCGCTCCTCTGTATTGCTGCATTGCGAGTGGGATGAACCTTCACGGTAGAGATGACCTTTCTGATGGCAGGGAGCACCAACTTCTGTCTTACTGTGAATGGCTGTCCACATTTGGCTATCAGCAG
This sequence comes from Lutjanus campechanus, assembly GCA_027495735.1. Lineage (NCBI taxonomy): Eukaryota > Metazoa > Chordata > Actinopteri > Lutjaniformes > Lutjanidae > Lutjanus > Lutjanus campechanus. The sequence continues at coordinate 17,358 of JAJHUR010086923.1, forward strand.
GGAGATGTTATACAACACTACTAGCCCACTATCTTTCTGGCTGGTCTTTGTGGCAAAGAGACTGCCGATGGTGCTCCTACAATGAGAGGAGCCTGGAAGAAGAGACGCTCCTTGTCTGCCTTGTCTGAACGGATCATCGTTCTCTTTGAGACGTGAGGGTTTGGTGGCCTCATTAAAAAACACTTGTTCACATAATCAAAACAAAAACGAAACAAAACAGAATTAGAAGTTGTGCATTGGTGGATTAAGGTATGAAAACACAGGTAAGGTATTCAATAGGATAATGGCTGCAATTTCTCTTGTTCTGCACCATTTTTCTGACAAGTTGTTCGCAGTTAAACAAACGCCCCCATTGCCCCCGTTTCAGAAATATTGCTTCCAACGCCCCCTGGACTTTCTTTGCATGCCCTCTTGGGGCCAGCTCTGACCCTGTTATGAAACAGTAATCTAGATGAAGATTTAGATGACTGACTGTTGATAGCAATCCTGGAATTAAACTCGTTCTTGCCAATATCAGCATTCATCCACGTGTCATTGTCATTTTATTCACTGACGCAAAATAAAATACATAATAGTTCTCATTTTCAAAGGTTACTTTTTATTAAGTTTTAGTCGTGTTCTTGCCATAAAAAAAAAGTCATCAATGAATAATTTTTGCCACAGTTTTCCCTGATGAAATTCACACTGGCTCGACTCTTTGATTTGATCACAAAAGTGTCACAGATTTTGATTAAAGTCATTTGAATGCTCAGCATACTGCTACTGTCTTCCACAAGGGTATTTATAGAGCAATTTTACAAACAATTTTACAGACCCCTCTCCTGCCCTCACCTTGCATGTCCCAAAAATTCATACAGAACAAGGACATTTTTCTTTCTGTTACTGGACGCCACATACCTGGAATTCGCTTTTTAAAAAAAACGTTAAGATGTTCTCGTTAATAGCACCGAGACAGTTCAAGGGTTTATTTGCTGATTTCCTTGTTTTAGCTATCTATTCTTCTTTTATTATATACAAACAGCACTTGTGGGTGAGCTATGTGCTGTACATAGTTATTTTTATTCTTTGTAGCTGGTGGTTCTGGGCTTCCTCAGCCAAATCTGTGTGAATTGAGCACTTATGACAAGTGTGCATAAAAGTAAATTGCAATTTTACAGTGGGACGACCCTGATCCATTTTTAGATTTAGTGGGTATTCTGCATCATCTGTGGTGATGGATATTTGGATATCACATCAAACTGCACTGTGCTTAATGGAGCGCAGGAAGAGGTGGAGTGAGTCCTGTCCAGAGCCTCTAATCACACCATCAATCAAGGTAGTTCCCATTTTTTATTATTCTTCTTTTGTAAAAAGTACCAACAGAGCAACACAGTTTATAATTGCTTTTCAAAAAAATATACTTTAATACACACATTTTATACCCAGCGTGCATCTATGACCTGTAAACTCATGTAAATAAAACTCGAGACAGAAGTACTCATGACACAAAAAACATACAGCAGAACAAATATTGACATGCTTTTGTAAGTACAACACAACAAACAAGTGGAGCAGCTTGATATTTAGGGTTGGGAGGTGAGAAATAGGAACTTTAATCCATCTATACATGTTGGAAGTGTTCCCTCCCCTTATCAGCATGCAGTGCAGTCTGTAATCCTTGCACCAAAATGTAACGCTGGCAGGTTTGTTTGATTTATATCCTGCCTGATCTTCAAGGTGAAGTCACTACTTCCAAAAGCCTCTACACACCTACTGTATCTACGCCTGTAGATGGCTTTGTGTTTTCAGTGTGTGTGTGTGTGTGTGTGTTTCTGTGTGTGTGTGTCAGTAATGGAGAGGCTTGGGAAAGGTTAAATAAATTGGTACTGACTGGCAAGGACAGTGTGTGTAGACACGTAAACACAAAGTATGGAATTTGTTGACACACCAGTAGATAGTCCAGTATGAGTCACTGACCAGTTGTGATATTGATGCATGGATGTTAGCTTAGGTAGGCAGTGCTGTGGTTGGAGATTTTCCAGCAAAACATGTCCTTGTTATCCAAAAATGAGCAACTAAAAAAATTCTCTTTTGTTGATTTCTGCTGCTGGCTTCTTCTTTTAGACTTCACAGTATCTTGGAACAGTTTTATTTGTTGATGTAAACCAGTGTATTACTGCACACTGAAAGCTGGACCATGCTGTGATGGCAGGGTGCTTGGAGCATTCACGTGTATTTGTTGGCTGCCTGTGTGTGTTGCCGGCTCACTTTTGGATGAAAACCCTGTCTCAGTGGGAGATCTGCAACCACAAGGCTGCCTGCCTGAGCTCATGTCCACACACTGATATGATCTGAACTATCCGTCTGAAAAGCAATATAGGACATTTATGACATGACACTTGTTATTTGACTTTACTGTACAGGTCAGAGTAGAGGTCATACAAGCCAGAGTTTATTGTCACTTTTACATTTGGCCTTTGCTTGTCTGTTGAAAACAATTTCCCCACACTGTGGTGGTTGTACACTGCACTTCTGTAAATGTTTAGATTTTGCATTTTAAAGCAACACAGTGACACATTTGGAAAAAATGTTTTTCTCTGATAACCAAAAGGTTACATGTTATTTATTATGCCTTTAAAAATTGTGCTTACGGTGTTTACACCCAATCAAGTTGTCAACCACTGATATTGGTCCCATGAGGCTGACATATAGACCCATTGGCACAACAATGCGAGAGGAGTTGAATGTAATACTTATGATGCCAAAAACCTAAATAAATAAATAAATAAGATCAGAATATAATATAATATAATATATAATTGGAGGGGAAACATTGTCATGCAACATCATAGTACTGGAATTAAGCAGTTAAGCACAAGGAGAATTTTATTTTCTTTTACTTTTGCAAACAGTGACAGCAAATTCCGACAGACCTGAGATATGGCTTTTAACATCAATAAATTAGTAAGTTAATGTTGAAACATTGGTATAATCACCATAAAAAGAGGCCATCTCTGAGAAAATTGTGAAATCTCTACTGGCAACTGAACCACATTTCACATTGCGTTCCTCTGAGCTGATTATGCAATAAATCTGTATTGCCCTGTGCCGCAAAATAGGATGTTTCTGGTTGTGGCAAATGAAAGCTGCGTATACAAACTGATACATTTTTGTCCACTTGAGGGCAATGAATTGCCAGAACAAGCTGGTAGATATACAGCAACCACTACAGCCTATGACTCTGTAAATGGCTAATGTGTTAGAAAACAGCTGCCTACTTGCACTCAGATATGGAAATACAGAGGAAGGTTAGCATTTGTTTGAAATGGTGTTTCTGGCCACTTCACTGATGTAAGTCTAAAATGTATTCTCCTTTTGATATCTGGGTCTTGCTAATTGTTCAACTTTCTATGGTCGCTAGCCACTGGATTTGCCCACCATTTGCCGCTGGGCAGGTTGCACATAGTTGGTTTACTTAAGTGTTTCTTGCTGAAAACAGCTATCTGCTGTTGGAATTGGGCTAAAGGAAACCAGCGACTCTGAGCCATACATTAAGTGTGCAGCTTTAAAAGCAAAATTATTTGCTGAAGAGGCTAAATAAAGATATCTACTGAGAGGTGTGATGATACTCTTTGACTTTAGCATTATGAGCAACTCATTCATGACACACAGAGGCATCAACTGCCAACACAGAAAAATATTGATTAATGCAGATCTCTAACAGTTATTTATAAAGTGTGATTTTCATAGTTAACAAACAAGCAAAGCAACAAGGTGCATGAAAAAACAAGTTCTTAATTCAGGGACAGACTTCTGTGAGATGGAGGTTGACTTGCCTGTCGTCTTCATCGTGGTCTCCTGTTGTTATGCTAATTATATCAAGGCATCATAATTAATTTGGCACAGATGCACTGATGCTCAAAGATGCTAAATGTTACTCCTACCAGACTGGCCAAACATGATTGGAACACACACTCAGTACATTGCAAACAGACACCATACTGTTACTTTTTAACATAGTGAATCACTGTGCAGCATAAAGAATACAACAGTGCTTTGACAAATATCCAGTAATAGTGAACAAACATGCACCACAAAGTCAAGTAGAAGACATTTTAACACTCACTGCTACATCTATTGTAGCTAACACTGACGTGTTTGACTGTGTGACAGTATTAAGCTTTAATATTGCTGTTGACCTGTGCTTATAATGGGGATGCTCATTGCTTTTGTACATGTTTGCTTAGCTAAGCCACTCTTGTGCTATGATATTTATTGGTGCATCGTATGATCTTCACAGTGCCTATTGAGGGCTTATCGTGACGGTGTGTATGCATATATAGATATGTGCATACACGTGTGGTGTATGCATATGTGCTGCTTGTAGTTGTGTGCATGTTTGCGAGATTGTTGATCCCCTGCTTGCACTTCATAAATATGTTGTCCTCCTACGTCTGCAACAGAGGCAACAGGAGACTGGCATCTCCAAGTCCCATTGACCATCCTCGCTAAAGATGAAAGCTTTGACCCAAACTAGTCTATGCGGGATAAACTAAAGTAAAAGTATCCAAATTCAGAAGACTGCGGCTGTCCTCTTGACGAGCGGAGATGAATGAAGATGCACTGCCAAAGCAAAGTACTGAAACAGCATAGAAAAACAACGCTTTCTCTACAGGCGCCATCACAGGGCTTCAAAGGAGAAGGCGAGGACGAGATGAAAGGATGGATGCATTGTGGTATTTGAAAAACACTGGCTAGCCCTCAACTAACTGATGTCAAGGTTTGCGTTTTTAGGAAGTCTCTTTTTTCATTGGGATATGAAGGCAAACACTATCAGGTTGAATCAAGTGCCCTCTATTGTGACACACAACCAGGTGTGCAATGATGGTCAAGAGAACATCCAAGATATTCTCCAATATCAGGACAGAGTGTCCAACAAGCAAATATTTACAAGACATCTAGCGGGTAAAGTTCTGAGCTTTTCTGTCTGTACAGTTCCTTCTTGTTCCCTCTGTTCTTTAATCAAATATTTAACAAATTACCGAAACATGCTGTTGCGCAAAACTTTTTCTAGTTTTTGATGATTTAGTTCTCTTAATTACAAAAAAAAAGTGCTAGAATCATCAACTTTGAAAACCCTTCAAAAGTTGACTCTGTTCTTCACACTTCACCCTCCATCTCCGCAAGAAATGAACAAAACATTTAAAGTTCTTTTGTTGTCCAAACACGTTCTGAAACACACTGTATCTAGATTACAGAAGGTTATTATGGACTTTGGGGGTCAGAGGACAGTAACAGAACACCTATTGGGATGAAGTTTTCTGTTACATTGGACACACTTTGTTCTCTGGGATGGGCAGCTGTGCAAATGAGCCACAGTCGGTTGGAGAATCGTCAGACCTGGGCGAGGCAGTGCCACCCACAGGGATGCGGGCCGCGATGGCTGACATTTCTCCTGTTTGACTCTCTGCAGTAATTCCAGGCCGCTCTGAAGTTGGGTTCAAGTTACCATCCGGGATGGTCCCCATGCCAGTGAAGAGTTGGATTAGGCACTTCCGGAACTGGACAGAAAACAACAATAACAGCATTACATTGTTACCATTCTCAGTTTAGTGTAGCTTAGCATAAAGACTGGAAGCAGGCTAGCCTGGTTCTATCTGAAGTTCAAAAATACTACCAGCACCACTAAAACTCACTAATTTGCATTTTGTATCATGTTTGTTTAATCTGTATCTAATCACTAATGACAATTTGATTTTAGAGGGAGCTACATATTGTAAAACAATAACTATAAAGTCCATGTAGCCAAAAGCAAAAGTAAAATATGTGAGCAGTTGTTTCCTCCTGCCTCCTCTTCCCAAGAGCGAGTTGTTTCCTCCTGCCTCCTCTTGCGTGCGGGCTGCAGGGACACTGAACCTACATGAGCACAATATTATACTTGGATAAAGGCAAGCGTCAATGAGTCCTTCTCTGTAAGTTTATCAGCTGTTTATAACTGAAAACAAAAACCCATACACACTCTGAGTTGGAGTTGGAGCTCAGTGACTGAATGCTTCACTACTTTCCAGACTCTGTGAACATTTTGCTCAATTTATGCATCAAACTGTAAAAGATTATTAATGATTTCTTACAAGACACTAACTCATCAGGTAGTGTGGCCAAAACAAAAACAGCATTGTAGCATTGTTGTTGGAGAAGCCAATATTTCAGTGTAGCATGTAATCTTTGACATACCATGGCCATTTTATGATTTAGTACAGTAATATAACAATTTTTCCTTTAAAATGTTCTGTTTAATAATTTCTGTTTGTATATGAGATGCAGAGTAATGATTTGCACATTTTAAAGGAGTTGGGAGGTATATTTTTGAACTTCAGATGGAGTCAGGCTAGCTCTCTTTTCTTAGTGATTGAAGCACATTCCTACTGCTAATAATCACAGAGCATCAGTCACTATATTACACAGCTTTGGCTGCATTACCCTCTCAGACACACACACATACACAATGGCAGTAACAATGAGCCTTGTCAATAGTTGTTCTTGGAAGAACAGCCATTTTAAGCTGCTCCTCACTAATAGCCCCACAATCATTGGTTTCCACATTACTTTAAATCTAAAAACACTAACTGACCTTTTTTCAGTGCTGAAGCTCCCACTCTGTGAAGCCCTGGGGAGAAATCATGACTCCTGACCCTTAATGACCTGTCTAATTTAACACGCAAGCTTCCTAACTGCTCCTTTCAAACCAGTAATGCTTTCAAAGAGAGGCAATAATGCCTCTGTTACCCTCTGATGTCATCAAAGAGCAAAAGGCTGCAATGTTGCAGACTATGGCTTTGTTCACTTTGGGACCCTAAATATGCTGTTAGACCCCATACATCTAGTACTTGTATAACATTTCCCTCCAACTTTGAAAAATATAGCTTTAAAAACACTCCCGTACAGAGAATAAGGTCATAAAATGTCATCTTAATGGCAAAATGAATAGCCTGAAACACATTTACCCTGAACATCTACAGCAGGTACCTCCATCAACTCTGTGATTTGGTCACACAGCTTTCCCTATCCAAACCTTAGAGTTTACTTGTTATCCATCAAAGTCATTTTCATTATCACACAGACTTTCAAAAAGATATAATGTTTCCCTGTGGCAAAACTATTGACCGACTGCACCGGCCACTGCCCTGGTCTGCCATAGTTAGTGCAGCAGAGAAGAAATAAAGGGTGGAGCAGAGGAAATACTGGATTTAAAAGTTGGTTTACTGGCAGGAAGACAGTAGACATCTGTGGGATCATGAAAAAACCTTTGATGCTGCAACCTGCTACTGGACAATAACTTTAAAAGTTTGCCTTTTTCCCTAATGTTTTTAAAAAGGGGACACTATGTGACCAAATCACATAGTAATGTACAGAATGCTCTGGTCCTACGTTGGGAAGGGTGCAGGGCTAGTTGCACCCACTGCCCAAACCATGAGTTTATCAGCGCCTTCTTATTCAAAAAAAACTGTCTGTTAGCTCAGGTTGCGCTGTAGCTACTGGTCCTTAATTGACCAGAGTTTGGCAGGAAGAGTATTGGATAGTCTTGTTAATCAGTGCAAGCAACGAAGCTGAGCTCAGCAGTCTGTCAGTAAACATGGCCAGCCCGGGACTGAACATGGCCTCCGAGAACGACGGAGGTCAGCATGACAACAGGGAATACTGTACCAAGGTGATTTAGAGTGTCTTCAACCAGGACTCTGACTCTGGGAGCAGTGCCCGGGCATCAGGGGGGTGCCAGAACATTTTCACTTCTAATGCAATGAATTAAGGATTTCTTTTAAACCAGAGTTGGTGGTTGTTGAACAGTGCAAAGACAAACCAAGATGTTTTTGGTGAGTTTTGTTTTGTTTCTGTCTCCTGGACATAAATGAGCTCAATTTAAGACCAATATGAGACTGACCATTTTCTCATACTTCATAAATTCAGCTCCTGAGAAACAGACTCTGTCTCGTCTCAGCCCGACTAATTTGAGCCCAATTGAAGATCTTAAAATTTTCTTTTTGTCTCACTGCACTGAACCTAAATTTATCTTTAATAATCAGCTCTTGAGGTAACAGTAAGATCTAAAAGAAAACTTGGTGAGATCTTAAATTTGTCTCAGTGGTCAAATTTAAGTCTTGTTGCTTCACATGGTCATCAAGAAGAAACCTCTGAGACGCCTCTGAGCTCAGTAAAAGATCTCCTGCTTTTCTTTTGTTTTGCTCCTTTTTTCTCCTGAACGGGGGTTTAGGAGAAACAGATTAGACTTTACTAAGCTCAAAATAAGAACCTCATTTATTTTTCATAAGACAAAGAAAAGACAATTGTGAGAAACACAGTTTTCTTCTGGGAGCTCATCTTAGTTTGGCAAAAGGAGAAAATGTACAGTTCATCACAAAGGTGTAAGACCCTGACATTTTGTGAGTTCATTTTGTTTATTTATTCAACTATATAAGCTAAGAAAGCTTGTAAAAGTAGCAGCTCATTCTCTAAATATTTTAAATTAAAATTTTGTTACGCGCCACACCTCTAACGATACAAAAATGTTAGCTAGTGCAGCTTTAATATTCTTTTCAGACAATGAGTTCACCTTGATAGTGTATTTCTTCCGCATCCTGATTATTAGAATTTTTTCTGACCACATTTCACAGAGCGCTGACCGTCCATTATATCATATGGATAATTTCCAGTTCTATATCTTCTAAGCTTACATTATCTTTGTTTGCTTTGTAGTATCGCAGCTCTTCGGGTTCATTGAGCACAGGTTGAGAGAAACTGACATCAACATTTTTCATTCCTGGCTGAATTCAGCTGTCAGTGAATATGGCAATTATCACTTTGCTTACTGAATGAAAATTAGTGGAGGGTACTGAATGCTTATATTGTACCTTTTCATCTTGTGAAAAATATCCAAGGACACGTGCACTGAGGCTATAATGCTTTGAGCCCATACGTTTTCTTCTGCGTTGAGCATCTCTACGGCAGTCATCCGGTCAGAGTCACTGGTGCTTTTGTCAAATACAGATTTGGGGTATGATGGGATTGTAAACATTACAGTCGCTTTCAAGGAAGCCTTTTAGCTCTCAAACAGCTTCACTTATGTGTGACACTGAGAGATCAAAGCCAGTGTAAGCGTCAAGCGAAATGGATTTTTAAATAATACTAGCAGAAGTGATAAATGGACATTTCTACAATGGATTTTCAACCTCTGACCTTTTGACCTAAAAGACCCCAGGAGGCTGTCTCCCTCTAAAATTGTTACTCCAAGTAGCAGTAGCCATGCATCATGGAAATCCCCTTAGACTCTGGATCCCTTCGTCTTGTTATGTAACTCACAGAGGCAGTGAGAGAGAGAGAGAGAGATATCACAAGCAAGCACTAGAGGTCAGCTGACTTCTATAAGCACCAACAATTTGGCTGAAGCAGCAGGAGCTCTGCTCAAATCAGAATCTGCCTGCTGGTCGTCCTTATTTTCATCCAGTCAATGTTAGTGGAGATGCTGGCTGACCCATTTAAACAGTGAGCGAATTGGGTCAATCAGATGGACATGCAGACTGCATGTGGCTCCCTGGCAAGAGGTCTAATCTATGCATTGTACAACACATGCATGTATAGTTGGACTTCTTTTCCTCCTATCTGAAAATAGATCACTTTAAATTGTACTGTAGGCAAGTCTCACACTTTGTCATGTTTGTCATAACTTCCCTTGATAGTTTTAATGTTCACTCTACTGTCCGGATGTAAAGAATCATATTGAAAAAATAAAACCTGTCATGTCTGATAAAAATTTTGACAACGGAGCAACGGAGAGAAATACATGTTAACATGAAAAGGTTGTTAAAGAGCTTTAGGACTTTAGTTTTATATGAAGTGTGAATAGAGCTTCACAGGACAGTTACAACTCCAAACTGCAGTAAGAGGCAAAGAAATTAGACACAGCGTACTCATGTTGACCAGAGACATAAAAGAGCTAAAGTTGGTGAGGCCAACGTTGTTAGATCAGCTCTGCAGGTCATCAGTGTTTTGCTAAAGGACACCGTGAGGTCAATTTCTGCACACATGAACTGTTTTGGTTCAGAGTAGGATGCAACTGAGTCCCACTCTGTGCACTGTGACGCATACATCATTCTCACAGCTGCCATAGTATTAGGGCTGCCCTCTAATGGTTGACCAAACCATTAGCTGGTGAGAAGAGTCTTAGTCAGCCAAGGTTTAATTAGCCTGTTAGTTAGAAAGTAAACTTGATAACCAATAGTCTTTGTTCTTGTAACACTGAAGTCACCAGCACACTGCTGCTAGCTGTGCTGTAGCTGCCATTAGCTAGTAAGGTCAGTTAGAGATCCTATTAGAGGACACCCTTGGTATGTCTTATGTCACCTGGATGGGTGTTGTTCTGCAGGACACAGGGAGCCGTCAAGAACACACATCCAACACACAATGCTGTGTTAGGTGCAAGATACATGGCACTGTGCCCTGGTCAAATACCAAGTTTTTAGAGATTCCTGTCCTATTAGACTGGGACACAGACTTTGAGACCGATGGAGGCCAGTTTGATGACAGGGAGTACGCTACTGAGGTGGTTCACATAAAAGCAAATAAAAGTTCAGGGACTAGGGGCGGACGTTTAGCTCAGTGGGTAGAGCGTCCGACCCATGTATTGAGGCTATAGTCCTCTGCAGCGGCCGCAGGTCCGATTCCCGCCCTCGGCCCTTTGCTGCGTGTCATCCCCTCTCTCTCTGCCCCCCTTCCTGTCTACTCTTCAGCTGTCACTCTGAATAAAGGCACAAAAGGCCAAAAAAATAACTTAAAAAAAAAAAAAAAGTTCAGGGACTAGTTGACGAAGGGTTTGAACTGACAACGACTAGTCAACCTGTAAATTCTTTAATGCAGCCCTAATATTTTCATGAATAAGGTCAAATCATGCAAATGAAAATGATAGTTGCCAGTGCAAACATTAAGAGATAGTTTTTGATATCTTGCTTAATGGCTCCATCTTGTTGCTCTAGAATGCTCTTTTATCAGCTTGCATAAACACTTGATCCACCAAGGCAGATAATATGATGGAGTACAGTCAAAATACATTAAAAACTTCAATTAAATACTGGTACGGTTTCTTATACTGTACAAAAAGTGCATCTAAACCACATGGTTCACATGACAGCATGTTTAGTTTAAGTACACCACAGTCAAAGCAGTGGAAAAGGGAAAATGTAGGTGGCGTAGCATTATCTAGTGAGGCTGTCTACCTGATTTTAATTATATTTGAGCAACACAGAAAATAAGATAAATATCCATCTTGTTGTGTTATGTACTCAGACTCATTAGGATGTAGTCTAGGACCATCCCTGATCATGTCTCCACTCTATGACTAAT
>JAJHUR010086923.1:28747-39481 GCA_027495735.1 Lutjanus campechanus
AGGATGCAACTGAGTCCCACTCTGTGCACTGTGACGCATACATCATTCTCACAGCTGCCATAGTATTAGGGCTGCCCTCTAATGGTCGACCAAACCGTTAGCTGGTGAGAAGAGTCTTAGTCAGCCAAGGTTTAATTAGCCTGTTAGTTAGGAAGTAAACTTGATAACCAATAGTCTTTGTTCTTTTAACACTGAAGTCACCAGCACACTGCTGCTAGCTGTGCTGTAGCTGCCATTAGCTAGTAAGGTCAGTTAGAGATCCTATTAGAGGACACCCTTGGTATGTCTTATGTCACCTGGATGGGTGTTGTTCTGCAGGACACAGCGAGCCGTCAAGAACACACATCCAACAAACAATGCTGTGTTAGGTGCAAGATACATGGCACTGTGCCCTGGTCAAATATCAAGTTTTAGAGATTCCTGTCCTATTAGACTGGGACACAGACTCTGAGACCGATGGAGGCCAGTTTGATGACAGGGAGTACGCTACTGAGGTGGTTCACATAAAAGCAAATAAAAGTTCAGGGACTAGTTGACGAATGGTTTGAACTGACAACGACTAGTCAACCTGTAAATTCTTTAATGCAGCCCTAATATTTTCATGAATAAGGTCAAATCATGCAAATGAAAATGATAGTTGCCAGTGCAAACATTAAGAGATAGTTTTTGATATCTTGCTTAATGGCTCCATCTTGTTGCTCTAGAATGCTCTTTTATCAGCTTGCATAAACACTTGATCTACCAAGGCAGATAATATGATGGAGTACAGTCAAAATACATTAAAAACCTCAATTAAATACTGGTATGGTTTCTTATACTGTACAAAAAGTGCATCTAAACCACATGGTTCACATGACAGCATGTTTAGTTTAAGTACACCACAGTCAAAGCAGTGGAAAAGGGAAAATGTAGGTGGCGTAGCATTATCTAGTGAGGCTGTCTACCTGAATTTAATGATATTTGAGCAACACAGAGAATAAGATATATCCATCTTGTTGTGTTATGTACTCAGACTCATTAGGATGTAGTCTAGGACCATCCCTGATCATGTCTCCACTCTATGACTAATGATTACTGTGTGTGTATTACACCACACAAAATCAAGCAATACACTCACTGTGAATAAAATTAGAGAGTTTAAGTAATGAATCAGATGAGTTAAAATAATTTGAATTTAAAATGGCCTTGATCTAATTGGATTGAAACACTCTTCTCAGGCTCCAGTAACAGATTTGTCTTACAGTCAGTGTTACTATTGCCTGACCTTTTTAGCACAGCTGCTTCAAATTAATAAAGCATGTAAGAGTCCAATTAGGCCATCACATTTGTCACCGGTCAGGTATTTAGAACCATAAAGCACTCAGTAGTCAATATGGGAGGCAAATGTTAAAAAACATGCAGGCTGCTACTTTGAATTAAAAAAGGTTTGTTCTACAGCAGAACCGCTAAAACAACATGGCTTAAATGTTCATAAAGAAAATCAAAAGGAATCTTTCCCTTTTGGCTAGGCCCTTTAACCACAAGTGCCGTGTCATGTGTTAAAGAACTGCACATAATCACTCTTTTCTAATGGTTCCTATTATATCATCAATATCTGCACAATCAATAACGATTGTCCCAAGAGTGTGTGTCTCACTTACACTGAGACAAAGAGCTAGACAGCACAATGTAAAATTAAACAAAGTAAATGGCATGAAAAATGTCAGCGCTGGCCCTTTCACAATTGCAAGCCTCACAAGCATACAATAGGTGGCTAATGTATTTTTTAACAGAGCCACGCATGGACAATTGTACTCTGTGGATTTCTTTTATTCATACACCATGCATTATTGAGAGACAGGCTAACACCCAACAACAACAGAAAAAACACATCTCAGTATTCTGCTGCAGCTTTCATCTGCTGCATACAGTGACGTGTCTCGACTCTGGCAAAGGAAGGAATTTAGCTACCCAGCCTCCACACGGCTGTAACTAACTTGGGCAGTGCAACAAAAAAAAATTTGAATAAACCAAGCAAACAGGATGGAAATGGTTGAATCAAGTAGTTGTGGTGTACCTGTTTGTTCATGAAGACGTAGATGATTGGGTTGTAGACAGCAGCTGTCTTGGAAAAGAAGGCGGGGATGGAGGCCAGCCTGGGGTCAAGATGAATGGATGGATGAGCTGTGACCAGTATGGAGAAGGCTGCGTATGGCGTCCAGCCCACCATAAATGCCACAATCATCACCACCACCATACGGGTCACCTGCCGCTCTGGCTTCCTGGCAGTGGCCAGACGACCGTGAGATACCTGGAGGAAACAGAGAACCATGACTAATTCTTCTATAGACTGTAATTTAAAAGACAGTTAATCTATCTCTTTTAAAGACTGATGCTAAATTATTTTATTTTAATACTCCAATAGCCAATATATATGACTTTTCAAAAAAAAAAAAGGTACTGAGCCCCAAATTGCTGCTGATGGTGTGGTATGTGAGTGTTTGTGTTTTTATAGGAGAGCTCCTGATGAGCAGGTTGGCACTGTGCCATTAGTGTATGAATGTGTACGTGAATGGATGAATGCTGACATGTAGTGTGAAATGGTTTGAGTAGTCAAAAGACTAGAAAGGCACTATACAAATGCAGTCCATTTACCATTTACATAATTTTGAGCCTTTGGAACATCTCTTCGACTACCATAAGGCAATAACAGCTCTTACTGCCCTTACTGAACAGCTCCTTCGGCTTAATGCACTGTTACAAAACTTTACAACTGGGCCCCTATGAAATGGCCATCCAGCCTTGAGTGCAGCCACCATGAAATGGTCTCCATGTCCCACATAAAAGGTTTGATCTGAAGCCTTTTGAATGCTGTTTTGTCTGCATACATGAACAATCAAATTGGAGTCAACTTGTCAATATTCACATTACAGCATGTTTTCTTTCAGCACACTGTGGAAGCACATGCAAGGGTCATGTGACAAAATGGGCTTTACTAGGGGTTTTACAGATTTCATGAAGTCATGGAGGTGTTTTCTGGAATTAAATTCTCATTTCTATTATATCTATTCTATTCTTATTTCTATCTACTTGTTTCTATCCTTCCTAAACATAACTGAAGGGCAGAATGCACTGAAAAGCAATAATAGATGAATCTCATTTGATGCTCATCAACTGATGTTCCTGTGGCGCATAACAGGAGTCAGATTTGAAAGATTTGAAGATTTGCAGTATTTTGGGAGAAGCTTGCTCTATATGTGTTTGTTTATTTGTCTAGTGTTATTATTACTATTAAATTATTTCTTTAATAAAATATTGTCCTCTGGAGGAATTTTGTTTTTCTTATTTTTCTTACTGTTTTTTCAGGACTATCTACATTATAGTAAATGCTGTGAGATATTCATGTTTTTTTATTAATAAGGCAGCCAGGATAATGTAGTAATTTGCAAAATTACTATACAAGGTTTGCAGGCAGCAAACTTAAACACCAACATACAGCAAGGAGATGCAGTGGGAGAGACCGAATCCGAACAGTTCATCATAGTTTACGTATAATAAAGCAACGTAATTAGGATTTTTTTATCAAAAATAGTTTTTAAATTCCATCATGTGTTGTGTTAGAGCTCATACTGACCTTCCTGAGCTTCCGCAGGAGCTTTCCATAGCAGAAAAATATAACTCCAAGAGGCAGAATGAAACAAGTGGTGAAGAAAGTGATGATGTAGCTGTGATCGATGATGTTGGTTGAATACCTGTTCAGAGGCAGAGAACAAAGATATATACATTCACATTTTATGAGCTTGACCAAAACTATTAGAATACAGTCTTTAATATTTCTGTGCTTGAATCAAATGTCGTGACGTGTATTGTAGTGAACTACCAATAAAGAGGTTGATCGATAGATTGATGCATACACCCAAAAACATGCCAAACAATTGGTTTGATAACACTTGTGTCACAAAGTGGTTAACAGTCCCGTAATTTCACAGCTATGAGCTGTCTGTGAAATGTCATTTTGACATTCAGAGGCTTTTATCTGGCTGGAGAGAAAGGCGACAGTTTTGCACCTCATTTGAGCTTCAGTTAAAAGGGAAATTTCACAGCTGAGACAAATCTCTGTGACACAATTAGGGGCCCAGAGGCCACTAATTTCGTCTAATTATGTTATTTCCATGAGAATACCTAGCATGGTGAAATGAAATAAGCTCCAGATTCATCTGTAAAAGACTACCTGGCAGATAGTGTGGTGAGTGCATGTGTGTGTTTTGGTAAATATTTGGCATTAGCCTTGCTGAGAACACATTTATGATTGGTGGGATTCACACCTCACAATTTGTTGTCAAGTGATGCTGATGATAAAAGTTAACTCATGCTCCATAAAGATTTGCTCGCTTTGTTTAAATTTCTTTTTACAACAAATCAGTCGAGTGGGTAGTACTATATAGTGATAAAAAGACAGCAGAGCTGTAAGGGATTTGTTAGGTACTATATATGAGCACAAAATAGCTCTAAGCAGGCAGCTATTCTGGGCCCCTTGACAGCAGCTCACTTGAGGCCCTGAAACTGTAACTGTAATCCCTGATATGTAGGACCCATGTGCAGCTCTGCCTGAATCATTAATTTCTCCCTTCGTTTAGCACCCCTGAAGGCGTCACATGAAAATGCTCATTTTTGCTCATTCTTCTTCTAATTGCACCCCTACAGACAGCCGTGCGCCCTTTGGTTGAGCTCAAGTGGCTCCGCCTGGTCTCCCCACATCTGCCCTGTGTAGTTTTATTGAAACATAATTTACTGCTGTGTCAACCTCATGGCATTTGTCTGTCTCTGTGGTCCTTATGAGCAGAAAAATCCCTAAAAACTTGGGGGTAAACCCATCCAGTTTGAAGGTCTTTGGGCTGTAGATGTACTGGACATAACTGCATAATTGCACTGACTTAATATGTCACCAAATGCATCAGACTAAACGAATCGGGCCTCTGCATTGAACTAATCGCTGAAACGAAGATCTGAATCAATTATGCTATTGAGGCACTTGAGCAAATGAAGCAGTCAGTCTCCCCAGCAGCTCCATCTTTTGCCCCAACTAATTTGACACAGTGAGGCACTTTTTTATATCAGCCAGGCAGCATTTATATCACATCCATGAGAGCTTTTGCAAGCCAAACTGTCACTTCTGATGAGGTGAATCCCATGAATTGGTCCACCCGATTCAGTCAAATTATCCCAAAAAGTCTAATTACTTACAAGAAATCAGTCTTCCCACCACCAGCTGGCGTGCCCCTGCTCACCAACAGCCTGCTTGACTGTCAGAGTAAATCAACTCATTGAAACTGGGGAGTTCAGTTATGATTCACATTTTGAAGTTAAGGCAACAGTGAGGATTTGGGTCTTTTGTGATACTACCACTGGGGGACACTAATATCTGAGATGTTTAAATCCTACACAGAGTGACTTTAAAAATGCTCATAGGTATATATTTTATATGTTTTAGATGAACAACCTTGGCTATTTAAAGCTACTACAAGAAGCATGTTTTGTTTGTTGTTGGAGGCCCCTGTGGACAAAAGCAGTTCAGTCAGACAACTCACGTTTAGAATGTTTATTCAGCAGCAGAACATGATTTGAGTTTGGCGTCTAGGCTCCGACTTCATCACTCCCCGCAGCTTAAGTTACATAGAGATAAGGGGAGTGATGAGCAAATTCTTGAACCCCCCGTTGGAGCCTGCAGGTGGGTACTGGGGTCGTGGTGGGGTTAAAGAGCAGGCAGCAACGATAGTACGGGGCAACAATGCATAGGCAGGCAGAGGGAGAAATGGGAGGTTCAGCAGTTTAAATAGACCGCGAGATTGGAAATGTGCATTTGGTATGTAGTATTGAGAATGAGGTATGTCACGTGAGGCTGGCGTAGCAGCTCGAGTTGACTGCCTAGTTGAACTAGCTCGCAGGCGTCGCCACATTAGTGTTTCCACCATAATGAGGCCAAAATATAATGTGAAAAATAAAATGTATGCACAGTAAGGTGAGAGTATCTGACCTGGTGGCAGGCATTAAGAACAACTATAGAGAAACAGCCAATCTTCTCACCGACTGCTTTGTTACCTTCTGTAGCTCGTATAGAGGCATCAGTAGTAAACTGAGGATGTTTCATAACTAGTTAAAAACTCCTTGTGGCATCTTCAATCATTTTAATTATGTGTGGCTGAATAAAATCTGTCATCTGCTACTACTCTCGCATACATTTTATGTACATTTTACAAACATCCTACTCACGACTGCAGTATCCTTGTAATTTCGACAGCAATAATTACAATAAATATTAGTTGCAACTTTTCAACTGCAAAAATTAGGCCAATACTAAGTAAAAGTGACCAATGATAATGAATAATGTACGTATAATGACACTTACGTAATAAATTTAGACACTTAACTTCATCTACAGTGCAACTGAACATTAGCCAAGTGGAGACAAAGCACAAAAACGTGCAGGTCAGCACACAGCGAGGTAAGCTAACAATAACATTTTGTGTTCATGGGGGAGTGTATTGCAAGGGTTTTAAGGTTCTCCCAGGGTCCTACGTTACCAGGGTCATATATTCTATGCTAACATTAGACCTAACCCATTATGTGCTATGTAGAGCAGGGGGACCCAGCTCTGCATAGCACAGAACAGAGGACCCTGGGAGAGAACATTTATAGAACTGGGGAGCCTAAAACCCTTCATCATGTTTCCATTATATTTCATATAAATCTGGGGCTCGTATGACCTTGGGAACATAGGGAAGACCCCGTTCAGAAGCTATATGGCAGGAATGAGGGGAGGATTAATGGCTTTAGCTGCATGCTTCAACCTACATACCTAGCTCAACCCAGACAGTGAAGTGAAGTGAATACAGCTTCTTCTACAGTGGAGAGCACAGGTAGCTGCAACAGTAGTGAGCAACTCTGCACAAAAAACATGGTTTATTTTTTCTAGGGCAGTAGGTCTCTTGTAGGCTAATAAAATCTTATATACAAGTAATGTGTCTTTTTGCTGAGTTTGCAATAACATATAAGCATGGCAACTGTGCACATCAAAGATAGCAACAGCTGTAGTCTCAGAATGCACCAAGACACCAAGCTAAAATGTCTGTAGCTTTTATTGACCTATGCAAGACTAAAACAACAACAATAAAATGAATAAAATGCAGTAGAAAGTAATATATTTCAAGTAAAAGGCTACAGCTAAAATCAAAATGAGGTATCAAAATCAACGCTGCTAGACTGAGCTTAATTATTTACTATTTTACAGATGTTGTCAGTTGTTGCTTCCTCACTCTTGTGATTATGCCAGTCATATACATACTATATGCCAGTGTCTATGCTTCATTTAACAAAGAGGCTGAGCAAAAGGTCAACCTCCCCCAAAAAATCCTAATTATAGTTTAATGAGGGCAGGGTAGGGGGTTACTGGTTTGTTGCGTAATCCATGCACATCCCAAAACCATCTGCGTGTTTTCTGGCAATAAATGACATAATACCTGACCACTGGAAGGGATTTGAAAGAAGCTGGACACAAATATAGCCCATAGAAAGATATAGCCTCCTGTTATTAGATTAATAATTGTCTTGCCCCTATCCCTATAGGGATAGGACAACAATTATGTAGTCTGTAGTTTATGTAGTTGTACCTGATTTAATTAAATAATAATTAAATCACTGACTTTACTCTTCTTTATCTGTTTCATTATGTTTTATTTTATGAACTATTATTATTGTAATCATGCTTTGGAAACACCTGAAATGTCATGCCAGTAAATCCTACTGAATTGAACTGAAAGAAAGGTCAGCCACATACTGGCAGTAGATTGTATTCCAACCCCTCACCAAGGACACAGCCACCTACTGACAGTCCACTGACACCAACTTCTCCTGCACAGTCCTTCAACCTTGCATATATGCTTTTTAACATTCAGAAGCTGTCCGGTGCTGAATATCTGCATGTATCCAGAGATAAAAAGATGCACATAAATGAAGCTTTTAAAATGCATTAGGCTGTGCATGTGGCAGCATTCTGGACCTCAAACACCTGCGCTGTTTGCGCTCCTGCTGTTAACCAAATGTTTTCTGACAGAGCTCATGCTGCGTGCAGCCAGAGGTGGATCGGGTCATCTATACGCTGGGTATCTCCATAAGGTGATGTCTTAATTGTATTGTCTGAACCATTCATTCCCCTGTGCCTCGTCTGAAAAATGGTTCCCTTACAGGGCTTGAGGCAAACACTCGGCCCCCTATCTGCACGCTTTTGATCAAAGGAGCCAAATAACATTACCCAGATGACACCCTGAGGGCCAAGGTCAGAGCTGACCTGTTCCTTGCCTTTTTCCATGAGACACATTCACACAGCGTGAGCTAATACAGCTAAAGCCACAAGGTTGAGTGGAGAATGTGTATAATCTTTATCTGTTTGTGTGCAAGGTGTGTGGTAAGAAAGATAATTAATACAAGGTTATTTCTGGGTCATGTGAGGTTGACTCACTGGGGTTGACATAAGGTTAAAATCTGGTATTAAGGTTAAAAGGTTAGAACTTATTTTAAAGCTGCTTAACATTTTTATAGTAACATTGGGTCAAATGACTATGTGTATCATAAAGATGCCACTCATAGTAAACCTACAGAGAATTCTGCAGTTTCCCACAGATCTACATAGCATTTTAGCCACTTCAGCTCATTGTTTTGGTGTTATGGCCCACAACTTCACTGTTTTGGTTCGATCTCACCGCTTTCAACAACCTCATCGCCAGCTGCAGCCGGCAGCTATTTTAAAGAAAAAAGCATAGATAAGCCAGATATTTCCCTTGAGAGTTGGTGGAGACCATAACAGAGCTAAAACGAGAGTGAGTATTGGACTTAAATTCATAAGGTGCAAGACAAACGACTCCAAATGAAGGCTAATGTTGCTCCGTATCTGCTGGAAGTGTCAGTAGAGCTGTTTGCTATCACATTAGCCGTAAAAACTTTCTAAGTTGACAATATGTCATGTCGTGTAGATTTCTGAAGAAGGTGAAACACATGTAGACATGATGGCAGACTAACACTCATCAATCAACACTGGAAAAAGAAATGCAGGCATTGTTTTGAGTTCAGTGGACTGTGAGAAGATCATTCCCATAACATGTTCCATCCAGGCCTACCAGAGGCACTGGCAAGCAGCACGACTGCCCTGGGACTAGTAGCCAAGCTAACCAAGGTCTAACCTGCTTTTCACATCCAGACATAAATTCTAAAAATGCAATACAGGAACTGTATTAGGCCATCAGAGCTCACATGACAAAACAACAGCATGATATGTTTGAATCTGGTGAATTAAGTTAAACAGACCTCTGAATTTCATCACGTATCATCACCCCTACCAGAGGAAATAATATCCTGGACCATGCTTACGCAGACATTCCTGGCAGCTACAAAGCTATCCCCAACCTCAACTTTGGACAATCACACCACATTTCTCTGCTTCTCCTGCCAACTTATGCCCAGCTGATTAGAAGGATCAAACCAATCGGAAAGAAGGGTTTAAGTGTGGGCAGATTAACCTACTGCAGCTCTGCAGGACTGTCAACCCCACTCATATGAAGTGCTTTGAGAAACTGATTAACAAAAAAAAAACCATCCCAGCCAACCTAACCAGTTTGCATTCAGAACCAACAGATCCACAGAGGATGCCATCTCTACTGCCCTCCACTCACTCCACTCTTTACTTACCTTGAAAATAACGACACCTACATCAGAATGCTGTTTGTTGATTTTATCTCAGTTGAGTGCCACACTCTAGACACAACTGGATACTGGACTTCCTCACAAACAGACTCTGGAGTGTTCAGATTGGCGGTCATACCTCATCCTCTCTACTGCTGAACCCTGGAGTCCCCCAAGGCTGTGTGCTCAGCCCCCCTCCTCTTCACATTGAACATCCATGACTGAAATCCCCGACATAGAGAGAACTGTTTTGTGAAGTTTGCAGTTTTACAGTTTGTCTGTTCACCCCTGCTGCCATCTGGCAAGGAATACAAAGTTATCCAATGCCGTACCATCAGACTGAAGACCAGCTTCTTCCTCAGGTTTTGAGACTCCCCACTTCCATGACATGATGCTCATAAACCTCAGCTCTACATGTTATACAACATGTTCTAGTTTGCACACTGTTCTATACATTGTAATGCATCTGTGATATTTACATTCAGCTACATTCTTACCTTTGCACTACTTCAGGTTTTTGCACTATTTGATTGTTTTATTCTAATTTAAAATATTTAAATTTTTGTTTAGATATTTTGTGTGTTGCACAGAAGAGACTTGATCTCATTGTGTATTTTATGACAGTAAAGCTGAACGTTGAGGCTTACAGCTTCTTGTGCAGCCCCCAAGTGGCTAAAAAGATCAACTACAACTGGTTTAGAGTATAACAAGTTTGCTTCAGCACAAAAAGGTCCTTTGTCCACCAATCACCATCTCTGAATACCCAACATAAAGACCTTATTGTTTCTGAATCAACCTATAATATAGCTAAAATGATTAACCATAAATCACAAACGTTTTTTCTCACTTACTCTTTGTGGTATTGATACTGAGCCATGG
The DNA here is from genome assembly GCA_027495735.1 of Lutjanus campechanus. Taxonomy (NCBI): domain Eukaryota; kingdom Metazoa; phylum Chordata; class Actinopteri; order Lutjaniformes; family Lutjanidae; genus Lutjanus; species Lutjanus campechanus. The sequence continues at coordinate 39,338 of JAJHUR010086923.1, forward strand.
AGATGATTTTGTATCCCCCAGAATAGGATAAAGATAAATAAAATTTTGTTTGTGCTGAGCAAAGCACTAAAATTACATTTTATCAGTTCCAGGAAAAAACGCTGACAGTGAGGATGTAAGAAAATAAGTTTTTTGTGATTTAGA
>JAJHUR010086924.1:0-19856 GCA_027495735.1 Lutjanus campechanus
ATTTCTGAACAATATACCGTCCAACAAAAGCAGTTATTGTGACAGATCTAGGCTGTGATGCATTATTTTTCTGTACCGGATAGTCACAATGAACTTGTTTGAACAGCCCTTATTATACTCACAGACAGACAGCTCAGAGCACAAAATGGTGCAAAAAAAATGAATCAGAGTATAAGATAAAACGATTACTTCTCAGATTAAGTAGCTCAGAAATGAGCCACGTCTTTGCAGTGCTGCTGAGATAACAAAGTCACATGGGTGGAGAGCTTCTAGTACGGCTGCTAGACAGTCCGTTACATCATCTGGAAGCTCTTCAGTACTCAGCTCAGCTCTCTATTTCACACCAACTCCCCTCCTAAACTGTGCAATATCAACATTTCCTGTTTGCAATTAGTGTCAATCTCTTTGATGTGTATATAGTGACAATCTCTTGTTTTTACTGTTTGCTTGTTTACTTATTACTTACTTACTGATTATTTATTGCTTTTTATTGATGGTTCGTTCTCCTGTTCTGTCCTCTTTGCTGCTGTAATGCTGCAACCTTTGTTTTGGGATTAATAAAGGATTATCCTTTTTCATTCAACCTCTCAGGTTTACAGCAGCACAGAACATCTGGCGACACCATCCAACCTGAGCTTCTCCTCTGACCGCAGCCACAGTGAGGACAAGGAGGACCGCGGGGACATGGGAGGTCTCAGTCCCTCCCCGAGCCCAGCAGAGGGCAGCGTGGAGCGCAGGCATGCCGGACGCATGGCCAGGTAAGCACAGCTGTGAAATGTGTCACACTGTATATCATGAGCTGCTTTTATTCCTGTCAAAGTTTTTTGGAGGGTTTTGAGGTTAAATGAGATAGTGTGCTGTGATCACTGGAACTTTTGTACCAGTTGATTTACTGATCAAACTGGACTTTGGCTGTTTGCAGCCTTCGCCCTCGGGCCTCCTCCAGCTCCTCCCAGTCTGAGAGGAGCACCAGCCCTCTGGTGATGAGCAGCACCCACAGCCTGGAGACAATGCCCCGCTTCGCCCTCTCCACAGATGATGAAGGTAGATCCAGACCAGCGTTGATGTGTTTCATATTTTGTATCAGTGTTTCTATTAGAGGCTTAAACAATGAGCAGATTTCCATGGTTTTACCCTTTAATCGATGTTTCCTGCAGCTGAGGTGGTTGTGTCAAACCTTCGGAGGATCAGGATTCGCAGCAACAGCACTGGTGCCAAACACTCATCCCCCAAGGAGCCTGCTGGGCCTCGACGATTCGGTAACCAGCTGGAGACGCCAGACAGACAGAGGCTTCCGTGCGGAGGGAAGGTTCCCAAGTCGGCCTCCGTCTCAGCCCTGTCTCTCATCATCACCACAGGTACAGAATTTTATCATCAACACCTCGAAGTCGTGCAGAAGACAGAATTAACGTGACAATGAGCCACTGGTGTTAAGTGCTACACATAGAGATAGCACCTTTACTGCTACAATCTGTGATTCAAGTGGAATGAAAAAGTTAGATGGAGATCCAGAACCTGGTGTGACCCTTATATTGGTTGGAAGGTTTCTTAATACATGGACCAAAAAAAAATCAAGGCTTCTAATATCTTTGAATATGTGCAGTTATGGAAGTAAAACAGGCCTATGGTTAGACCTTAATAATGAAAGTAACTAAAACTCTTAAGTTCTGTGGGCGAATATACCAGAGCTGCCCATTAATCGATTAGTCAAACAAATGAAAACTATTCTGAAAATTGATTATTAATTTCAGTCATTTTTCAAACAAAAAAGTCAAACATTTGTTGGTTCCAGCTTCTTCGATTCAAGGATTTGCTTCTTTTCTTTGTGAGTCTTTGCATTTTAGACTGTTGGTTGGACAAAAGCAGCAATTTGGAGATGTCACTTTGGGCTCTGGGAGATTGTGACGAGCATTTTTCACATTTTTTTTTGGACATTTTATAGACTAAACTGGGTGTCTTTTTTTTAACATTTTAATTTTCATTTGTCATTCTTGTAGGCCTAAATTGATTCTCAAATCAAAAATGTGTAGCTTATACACCAAATTAAAAAGAAAAAGTTTTAATGTTCTGTCAACTAAAAGTTGTTCTGTTAGTTAAACTGTGTATGCTGTGATCTACATTAATAAATATTCTAAATTTGAAATGACCGCTAAGGGATAGTTCTGAGTTTGACTAAATATGTCAGATCGTATCCCTGGACCCTCTAAGTGAGTATTTTATCTTCTCTGACTGTATAAATGGCATCAGGTCGCTCAGCCACAAAGTCAGTTTAGGTGGATTTGTTGATTTCCACTTTAATAATATTCTTCTGTGCACAAAAGGGTCATCAAAGCAATGATCTTTTAATGTTTTTTCTTATTGTGGAATGTTTTCAATCTGTTGTACCAATAACTGCTGCTGCGTGGGGTAAAAATCAATATTAAGTGCCTCTGATAGTGTTTTATAGATCACAGGCCAGTAAGTTGTCAGAGCAGGGCATGACCAAAACACATGGGTTAAGCACAACAGCACAACAACTCCTTATAAAAAGCCCTTTCTGAGGCTGTGGATTGTTCTGTTGACATACTGAAAGGAAAGCCGTCCTGTGTTTGTTTCAGACGATTCGCCCGGCGGCCTCCAGCCCAGTCCCATCTCTCCACGCTCCCTGTCCTCCAACCCTTCGTCCCGTGACTCCTCCCCCAGCCGGGACCTGTCGTTCAGCCCCGGCTGCCTGAAGCCTCCCATCGTCATCCACACCTCAGGGAAGAAGTACGGCTTCACCATGCAGGCCATCAGAGTCTACATGGGCGACAGCGACGTCTACACAGTGCATCACATGGTGTCGGTGGGTGTCACCACGAGACTAACACGACACGCAGCTTTAACTTGTTTTAACACGCTTTAACGCGTTTTAAATGTCATGTGTCCATGTCGAGTAATGTGTTGTACTCTGATGACAGTAAACCAGAAGAGAGGTATAAAAAGGTGGTTATGTAATGCTCAGATCAAACTCCTCTCCTCACTCGCACTGTGTTGCTGTTTTAACAGAGTGTGGAGGAGGGCAGCCCCGCTTACCAGGCTGGGCTCTGCACTGGAGACCTCATCACCCACGTGAACGGAGAGTCTGTCCAAGGCCTGGTCCACCCTGAGATGATAGAACTATTGCTGAAGGTACAGCAACTCGCTCACACGGCTGAGACTTTGTTTGATATTCAGTTTAAGTAGCTCTGTTTCATCCTTTACACAAATGAATCATTCTTTGCAAACTGTGCAGAGTGGCAGCAAGGTGGTGCTTCAGACCATTGCACTTGAGAACACGTCAATCAAAGTGGGCCCAGCTCGAAAGACCAAACACAAAGGCAAGATGGCTCGACGCAGCAAGAAGAGCAAGAGGAGAGACAATTACGACAGGTCAGAGTCTGATGTTTGTTTTTCTGTCGGTCTCTGTGATGTTACTCATCATTTGTTTTGGGGGGTTTGCTTTGTGAGGTTGCTAGAAAAATGAACTTGCAAAACTCAGTGCTGTGTCTCCCTCTAGTGTTAGACACTGTTAAGTGAAGTTTATAAGCAACATACTTAACATTCATGGATGTATTTTATTGAACTGGTGAATATTTTCCCTCAACAATCTAAATTTTATATCTGGCACAAACACATTAATACAGGAGTTCCCAAACATTTTCAGTGAAATTCTGAGAAATTTGGTGTCTCCACAGGACCCAAACTTAGAAAAATACATTAGGAATTACCATAACATCTGCATTTATAAACTTTTTGTTAGTGTTTGCACCATGTTATCTTCAGAACATGGTGGTTTCTGTCTGTGGCCTAATTCATTTTTGTGCTAGTTTATAGTTTTAGGCCTTAGTGGGCTGGCTGTTACATTGTTCACAGCAGCTGTATTTTGCAGCTGTCTGTTGAAGTTGTTTTTCTCTGTGTTGGATGTCATGAAAGAGTCTGTTATTCCACTTTCTGTCACTATTTGAGGCAGTGCAGCACTGGCGACCCCATAAACGCAGATCTGGGTCCCAATCAGACTTCTTAATCTAACTTTGGGAAACACTACATTAGTAGTTTGTATATTTTAAATATAGAAAACTTTGCAGCCACCAAAACACCTCTGAACTTGGTGTCAGTGCCACTGCTTGACTCACTGAACAACACAATTTCACATTTCTGACTCTCGCTCTTCTTCCTTCAGGCGACGAAGCATCTTGAAGAAGCTGTCCAAGCAGAGCACAGTGATGCACAGCAGTCGCAGCTTCAATTCAGGTCTCCACCACTCCGTTTCCTCCAGCGAGAGTCTCCCGGGCTCCCCGACGCACAGCCTCTCCCCCGGCCCCTCCACACCCTGCCGGAGCCCCGCGCCCGACCATCAGGCCTTTGGTGAGCTCAGTGCGGCTTCAGAATGATTCATGATGACATTAAATGTTTTTTGTGGTTATTGACTGAAAACCAGGGCTCAGTAGTGGCTTTATAGTCGCATTATGAATAGTGCCATTGTGGACACCTAAAATAAACTGAAAAATTTTTTCCTCTGCCTTTCAGACAATAACTCCCCTCAGAGCACATCTCCGTGCTCCAGCTCTCCTAGTTCCCCCGCCGCACACATCCGGCCCAGCTCTCTGCACGGACTGGGCTCCAAACTTAGTACGCAGCGTTTCACCAAGGTGGGCCGCAGGAAGTCAACCAGCAACATCCCTCCCTCACCTCTGGCCTGCACCTCCACCTCGTCCTCCACTCAGCAGCTTTCTCCACAGCGCTCTCCCTCTCCGCTGTCAGGCTTTGCGAAAACCCTTCACACCTACCATGGAAAAACCCTGTCCCCGCCCACAATCGTGAGACACATCGTCCGTCCCCGCAGCGCTGAGCCACCTCGATCTCCTCTGTTGAAGAGGGTGCAGTCGGCTGAGAAGCTGTCTGGGGTCTATCACAGTGATAAGAAGTCGTACGCCCCCCGCAGGCACACGCTGGAAGTGCCGTTTTATGGTGAGGGCGACTTGCTCGGAGACTCTGAGGCAGAGGGCGCCTGTGGAGGCTCCTACATCAGCTCTGATCACGGCAGGCTGGTCGGGTACATCGGCAGCCAGAGGATCGAACGGTCGGAGCAGCTGGTCGTGATGCGAAAGCTCAACCTGTCAGAGCGGCGAGACTCATTCAAGAAACAGGAGGCGGTGCAGGAAGTGAGCTTCGACGAGCCAGAGGAGAAAACCAGCGCCACAGTGGCGGAGACGACCACAGCCCCAGGAGAACAAACAGAACATCAGCAGCAGCACAGGACGACCTGGAGGCTCTCTCGACCACAAACCAGCGAGGACGTGGAGCTGGAAGTGCCGGTGGTGAGGAGGTTCACGCTGGTGCCGCAGATCGCAGTGCAGGGTTCAACGGAGAGCGAGCAGGACGAGTGGGAGCCGTGTTCAGACAGTGAGGAAACCAACGAGACACCTGAGCTGGAGGTGGAGGTGGCCTCATTTCAGCCACAGCAGGCGGGACGTCCTGTTGCTGAGCGCAGTCAGGCAGCAGAAACCTCCTCTGCTGCTCCTCAGAGTGGACCGTCAACAGAGAAGACAGAGTGCAGAGAGGAAACGCCACAAAAAGGGAATCTGAGAAAGTGACTGCACTCATTTCAACTGCTCATATCGTTTTGTTTTGTTGTTTTTTTTCTTCTTTTTTTTTTTCAAAAGTTGGAAACTCATTTACAGACGTGTGCGGCTGAGTGAGAGTGGGAGAAGATTTTACTTGAATTTTGTAATTGTAAATATTTGCCTGAAGGCATTTCCGACGTTCTGGTCTTATTTATTACATTTGTAAACTATGATGAGGTAGTAACAGGGAAAGAGGGAAGTTCTCATTGGTTGAATAGCCAAGGTTCAACATTTTTGTATCCATAAAATGTTGTTTTTATGTCTTTTGACTGGATTTTTTTTTTTAAATAAATGTCTATTTTTTCAAATAGATTCGGGTGGTGCAGAGTAGTTTGATAATGCTGGGCATAACTGAAGGACCAAAAGGTACGAGAAGTCATTTTTGAAGCTGAAGTTGTGTTTTTCTCCTCCTCAGTGTCAGTTTAGATCTGAACAGTGCAGCTTCCAATAATGTCAAACTGCTGTTCTACTAATCTCCATAAACCTAATAATGACCTCTGGTTTACACTGTCAGCCGCATGGTTCATGTGTCACTTTCTGATCAATTAGCCAGACTGTATCTACAATATACAACAACAATACTTAGAGCTGCAAGTACCATTTTAAATTAAATATTGTTTGATCCCTGCAAAAATCACATAATAACCAATATGTTCTCATATGTTTTTCAATGAAAATCAGAATAATTATGTAAAAATAATAATTCCCTGCAATATCAAATTATATCGCAAAATCTATAAGAATAATCTCAATAAGATATTTTTTCTAAATCGTTCAGCCCTAGTTGTCAACTGTTTTGATTATTGATTAATTGTTTCAGTAATTTTTCACGCAAAGCAGCTTCTTAAATATAAGGATTTACTGCTTTTACTTTTGTTTTTGGACTGATGGTTGGAGAAAAGAAGCAATTCAAGCACTTCGGGCTTTGGGAAATTGTGACAAGCATAAGCATTTTTCATAGTTTTTTGACATTTTACACACTAAAGAATTATCTATCAATCGTGAAAATAATAAGCAGATTAATTGTTGATGAAAATAATCGTTAGTTGCAGCACAAATTGATTGCTGATCATGTTTCTCGCAGTGTGAATTCACAGTCACAGTATAATTCTTCTAAAATGTGGAACCAGTCAATGCAGGGTGACACTGCACACTGTCCGAGTATGACTTTGAAGTACGATCTGTCATGACGCAGATTTAAAAAAGGGGTATTATGTGCCATGATATCAGTGCAGCGTCCTCTAAGCCATATCTTTGAAGACAGAGATGAAATCATTTGTGTTGTTTGTAATCTCAATATAAAGATGTTCCTACGATTGTGTATTTTTTTCACTGGTATCTTGACAACATCTCATAAAAGAGGAAATTGAGGATGAAGTTCTGGATGCTGCAGAACATGACACACGCTGCTTTGTGGCTACTCGATGATATAAACTTTGTGTGATACCACATCACAGAGGTGTCTGGGATTAGTTTTGATTTATTTTTCGTACTGGTTCAGCATGGCCCTGCGTCTCGCTGTAGTAACTTGCTCTAATCAAAGCATGAAATCTGCAAGAAAAACATCAAGCAGCCAAGTGGAAGTCCACGTCTTCTTCAGAGCCTGGAGGGAATGTCTTTTTGTTTGAAACATTTTGCTATTTATTTTTTGGTCTTTCCTTACTTGGACATTTTGTACCTGGAAATGTGTTGGATCCGCAAGTATTTTTCTCCTGAAATTGTAGCTTTTGTCTTTGTTTTTTTTTTTCACGAGCATGTAAGAGACATCATGCCTAAAAGAGCTGTTCCTACTTAATTTTCCGTGTAGTGATGTTTACATCGAGGGGGAAAGTGCACTAACGTATTTTGACATGAATTTTGTAAGTGAATGTTGAAAACGGCAGAGGGAAACCCTTACATTGAATCCAAACCCAGGGCTTCTTTGATCAATTGTTCTATGTCTTTGTATTGTACAAATCTTGATGTATATTTTGATAACAAGGATGTATAATTCCACGTGTTCAGGACTTGATATGCACAATGACAATTTGAGGCACCAGGATTTTGGGAAGTCTGGCATGAGGGAATGGGCTGTTTTTAAAAAAATTCATAACAGTGTTTCAGACCCGCTTCAGACTGGATGTACTCTACACTTTTCCACTACAGCGATGGGAGTTTTTGAGGATTATTGTCTTTATTTGTCAGTGGCTGTTTCTGGCTTTTTGTACCAACTTTCTCTCGAGTCTTCTGTTTATAAAATCGGAATTGTTGATGTGACTTAAGTCCTCCTTTTAAAAAAAAATCTTTAAATCTCCTCATGACGACCTTTATGGGATGCTGTTGTCGAAATTATGTGTCGCTGAACGGCTCAGTCATTTTTGCAGTCTGACAGAATTGTTTACAATGAACAAACATGCTGTGTACTGTACAGACATTTTCTATCCTGTGGCTGTATATGATGAAATTACCTTCTTTGATACCATGAAAGAAAACGTAACATATCTGTTTTTGTTTTGTTCTTTTGAAACTGTTCATAAAGAGTCAATTTAGCACCAAGCTGAGAAGCATTTGGTGTTTTTACGTGCACTTAAGTAACTGGTTTGTCATCAGCGTTTTGAAAATACCTGTTTTTGTCTTTCAAAGGAGCAACCCAGTTTTATATTAATTGGGATGAAAAGTAACCCAGTTAGCAGAGCTAGATTTCTTCTGCACTTTTTTACATCTGCCCCAGAGCTGCAACTATAATTCGATTAGTGGACAACTGTTAAATTAATTGCCATCTATTTTGGTAATTGATTGATCATTTTGAGCCCTTTTTATGAAAAAATATCCAATTAAATGTGAATCCTTTTTTGTTTCTATACTCCTCTATGACAGTAAACTGAATATCTTTGGGTTGTGGTCAAAACAGAAAATTTGAACATGTGATCTTGGGATTTGGGAAATGATGATCAACATTTTTTACCATTTTATGGACCAAACAACTAATCAGTTGATCAACAGATTAATCGCTAATGAAAATAATCAGTAGTTGCAGAGGGATGAATGAAACATCATTACTCTAGAGCAGGGCTGTAACTAACGATTATGTTCATCATCAATTAATCTGTTGATTATTTTCTTGATTAATCGATTAGTTGTTTGGTCCATAAAATGTCAGAAAATTGTGAAAAATGTCAATCAGCGTTCCCCAAAGCCCAAGATTACATCTTCAAATGTCTTGTTTTGGCCACAACCCAAAGATATTCAGTTTACTGTCAAAAAGAAGCAAAGAAGCCATTAAATATTCACATTTAGGAACCTGGAAAGAAAGAAATTTGCCTTTTTTTTTCTTAAGAAATTAACTCAAACAGATTAACAGATTATCAAAATAGTTGGTGATTAATTTATTAGTTGTTGCAGTTCTGCTCTGGAGGAGCATTCATGCAAATAACACCACAGAAAAATTAAAAGGACTTGTACAAGTCACACACATAATTTGTGCAGTAAAGAAACGTCTACTCTAAACTGGACTGTAAAAAGGCTTCATAGTTAAAGAACACATCACTAACACGTAAAATATGCCAGTCTTACTTCCGGAAAGTTTGGGAGAAACTTTTTTGCAGTGCATGTACACCTGATTTCCCAGAATAACCAGGTTACTTATGTGAATGTAAATGTAGTCTATGCTTGATTGATCTCTACTGGTTGAAAGCTGAACGTCGTTTTGCTCCTTTAAAATTACACCAAACAGTGCAAACCTCAGCCACTGGAGGGCAGCACAGACAGGAGTCTCAGCTGGTGTTAAAGTTACTCTGAAAGAACAAACTGGCAGGTCAAACTGTTGTACATGTGCATGTGTTCTCCTGTGGACTCTTCTGTTCAGTGCATGCTGCATGAGACAAGCACACATCTGTAATACTTGATTGCATGGTATACTGGCACTGTCGCCCCTGTACTGTGTTTTCTTGTGCAACGAATAAAATTTGTATTTCTCTTTGACCCACCCATAGTCTGACTCCACTGGTGCCTGAGTTTTATCGTGTTCTTTATCACTGAAGTTTGTTTAGTCACATGTTCTATGGTGCTCTTAGGTTGTTCTGATGTGGGGGAAATAACTGGGTAATATGCAGAATGTAACAAGTGTGAGAGGTTTATGAAATGTGATGATACATACTGTTAGACTTTTATCTCAGACTTTGTTGCAGCCCTATAAACATGTTAATCAAATAACAGTAATGTCAAATTTTCAGAAATGAGGTTACAAACTAGGGGTGTCTTGATATATTGACATTGAAGATAACCGTGCTATTTAAAAAAAAAATATATATATATCCTGTTAATAATATGCATGATAACATAGAATAAGTAATCCAGTGCCTCTTAAATATGTATTGCTCTTAAATTAGCTACACTCACATTTTGAGTATAATTCAACTGCCAAACAAAAGGGAATGGCACAGACAACAGAGTTAAAAACTAATTCAACTGATAGCATTATTTATTTATTTTCAAATGTTCTATAGATATTGCAATAATATAATAATTATCAATTCTTTTACAATAAACTGTATGCTAAATACTGGCCAAACAAATACACATTTTGCTTCAATATTTTACCACTGACATGACCCTGTTTGTTAAAAAATAATAGAACTGAAGATGGAAAACCAGAGGCATTAATTTTCCAAACTCTGGTCTTTTAAACATTTACATTGTTAACGTGTTTTATTCCTGAAATACATTCTACATGTTTCCACCTCCCATAGCAGAGCATAATTGTCTTGACAGTAAATGCCATTGTTTAAAACCAACAGTCTAACTTTCCTGAGGCTGCTGTCTGTTTGTAATGCAGCAGTTTTTATCTTCAGGCCGCCAGGTGTCAGTAGCGCGCTGAGCGACGTGATTCCACAGAAGAAGAAGAAGTCCTCCAACGTCCTTCATAACAGCAAACATGGCGACTGCGACCAAAATCATTCAGAGGCTGCGAAATTTTTTATCTGGGGTGAGAAAGACAGCGCTCACACAAACTTTAGATCTGAGCCGGGAAAGAAATATAAGTTTATCTCCAGGTGGTTTCTCCTAATAGACTTAAAAGGGCAGAAGTTGACGGTTCTTGCTAGCTTTTAAAAACTAGCCAGGTGCACTGCTAGTTAAATGCTAGCTATATGTGAAGAAGAAAATTAGCTGTGTTGATCGCGTGTTTTAGCAACTTTCCACAATAGTAGTTGTACTAAATCTAATTATGTTTCTTTTTCAGCATGACCTGCAAGCCAAACTGCAGCTGAGATATGAGGAAATTGCAAAGAGGTAAGAGTACGTACTGCGTTAGCTTCCCCATAGTGCTGTTACACACACAGAGACACAGTTTATAGTGTTATAGAAGTGATGTGTTGTAGTTTGTCAGACCTGTCACACCTGCATTGACGTTTTAGTTTGCATCTGCATCACTTTTAGATTTAGTACAGTTAGGTTAGCAGGTTGGATCACAGGTGACCAACGTAGCAGGTTTGTCTCTATCCATGTGAGACCACCCAGGAGTTTTGAGGGCATGAACTTAACTTGATTTAATTTTTGCTACCCAAAAGTATACTCATCATGGCATTAATTTGCCTTAAAATTTAACTCTCGGGCAGTACCTTCTGTTAGACCATGCATTGTTTCCAACAGGTTTCTGGCAAAGTTTTAAAGGTTAAAGTGGAAATGGACAATATTTTGCATCAAATTATGAACTAAATGATTGCATTGTGTAACTTCTACAAAATGATGACACCTATGTGAATCTGTCTGCCATGGAGCACCATTTTTCCTGGGAAAATGGTGTCTCCATTATAGACTAGGGTTGTCCACAGTGAAACATTGCCATGGAAGATGATGTCATTGCTGGGGTAAAAAGGTTTTTGTCACCACACCATGTATCTGTAATTTAGTTGTGTTTAAAAACAAGATTATAAATGGGACTTGGAGACATAATGCTATCAACAGCAGCAGCAGTTCCTTTTTATTTTCTCTCTGTGTTTCCCCTATCCTGGTCCTCCGGGCTCACTGTCCTGCCTGTTTTGGGTGTTTCCCTGCTCCAACACACCTGATTCAAATGATCAGCTCGTCATGAAGCCCCTGCAGAAGCCTGATAATGAGCTGATCATTTAATCAGGTGTGTTGGAGCAGGGAAACATCTAAAACATGGAGGACAGTGAGCCCTGAGGACCAGTGTAGGAGAAACATTGCTCTGCTGTGTGTCAAAAATGGAACTTGAGCAACAAATCTATGGCAACTCTGAGGGGACACACTACCTCAAATACAGAGGGCTTTTAAATCATGATGTTAAGATGACTGGCAGCCATCGCGATGGATGATGGCATCATCCATTGGCCCAACCCTATTATAGACTAAATTATTGATAAACTCAGAATAGCTTCCGGTTTACCTCATCAGTGAACATGCTTCTTTCCTGTCTCTTATTTGCAAAGTGGTGGTGATCATTTCTTCACAGAGCTCAGCTCATAGGAAACTGAAAGTGATCCTGTGTTGTCTGTGCAACAACAGCATCTGGATTAGTTTTGGATTCGTTTCCTAGCACTTGGAAATGCTAGGGGGAGTTGAAAAGTTATCTGTTTCCACTTTAAACTAGGGTGCAGTGTTTTGCAAAATCCCCAAATCGTGAATCTTTAACTCAAATTGACCACGCTGGATCTGATTTCATTATCTCGCCACTGTCTGAAATAACATGCCCCCACACATGCAAAAAATGCAAAAGGCTGCAGAGGAAGAAATGGGTCTGCTAAGACTTGAAATCCATCTTGGGTGATGATATCACTTGTGTACAGGTTTAACTAGACCTTTTTTTCACAGGAGACCTACAGTTACATTTTGTTTACAATGATTTTTTTTCTACAGAACACAGCCCCCACCCAAACTGGCAGTAGGCCCAAGTCACAAGTACGCAGACAACTACTACTACACCAGAGACGGACGCAGAGAGTCAGTACCCGCTACAGTCGTCATGTCTTCACAGAAGGCTCTCGCCGCTGGCAGGTAAATGATGCAATCAATGCATTTTCACGTATGGTAATAATTTGTTTATAACCAGATAATAACATTACTCTTACTACCTCTTAACGTTGATGGATTAAGGTAAAGATGGATTGCTCCATCCTTTTTTTAAATAACAGCGGCCTGATTTCTCCTAATGACCAGAAAGGTTATAAGGGAGGGGAAGGGAGACATCAGCCACAGTACATATGGCGGGTTGGCAACTCACACAGGTTTTTCACATCTCACATGTCTCACGCATCAAAAACGCTCTCATTTTAATCTTTTTGGCTGTTTGTAGAAGCTCCATACGTTTCATGTCATAGCTACGTCTGATGTGCATAAATGCAAGTTGAAACGTTTAGTCAGACTCCAAGTCTGGTTTTACGACAGTACATGCACAAACATGAGGCTGATGCTCATTAGCAAAAAAAATAATTTTAAAAAATCCACATTTTGCAACCTAGTCAGAGCAGAGTACCCTCCACAGCGTGAGAACAGCATCCACACCCACTGCGCACACATATTGCCGTGCTTATGCATCATTTAGATGGAAAAAATAGATCAGGAATATTCAAACATATTGCAAGAAAACTGCAAACTGCACAAAAAGTTTGACTGCTCATTTGCTGCTGATGCTTTGAATTGGACAGAACTTATACGGACAAAGTTCACATTGTGGAGTGAACGAGGTTGTCACACGAGCGTGATACTGACAAGGGATAAGGATGTGTACCAAAGATTTGTGTGACACACACAAAAACATAAACACTAATCCATCTGTTTGATGACACCTATCAGTGATCCTCCAGTGCTTTAATGAATTGATCTGATGTCTTATAATTTGAGCAATAACCTGTGTTACTGAAGTGTGAAATTAATAAACCAACTAAATTACTGTTTAACTGAATTCTGTTTCTTTTTAATATACATGTACTTGCAGTATTTTCTTGACTCTTCTGATCTCTTCCAGTCAAGTTGCTGAAGCCCCAAAGGCTCCAGTGATCCCGGGCGCTGTATATCATGGGCCATCACTGTCCAAAGACGAGCCGTACCTCTGAACAGCAGGATTAAAACCCCATCAACATCGGCAACCTAAATCCTCCATCCAACCCTGCTGTGGAGGCCTGACCACTGCCTGTGTTGGTTGTATCACCCTGTACCATAGAAAGTGTGAATAAATTGTGTTCTATTTAAGTTTTCTTTTGTCCAGCTGGTTATTCTGGCTATATTATGATCTTAACAAAATGTGAAATGTGTTTAGACTTGGTGCTGATGTGAAAGATGATTTTGAAACACCGGGTGTAAGGTGAGCAGAACAGCATGGAGGACTATGTAGATATGTACTGTACCAATTCAGTAGCCGGATCCTTCAAGGAGATGTGGCCCAACGAGGCGAGGACATCAAGGCCAGGCTGAACCTGCTCCTTATCTCCAAATGAGACAATCCAGCCAGAACTAAAGCTGTGTTTAGATGATCCAGTTTGGAGAAACAAATGTTTTCAGTTCCATCACCAGGAAATTGCCCTGAAGTGGCAGACAAGAGTTTAAAACTAGTGGTAATGTCCCACAACATGTGCATGCCTTGTGCATCAATAATATTTCTTTTCCTGGTACTTGGCATATTATGTATCCTTGTCATTTCAAACAGCAGCAGGTTTGGGAAATGAATGCACACAAGTTTGCTATAATAAACCTGCCAAAGTGTTCTGTGGGTCAAATGAATCTTTCTTGTGTTGAGGTTGTTGCAGCTCTGCTTTTATCAGTTTAAGTCTGGATCATATCCCATGTTACTGAAAAGACAAGAAGTACTGGAAACCTTATAATCTGGAAACCTTGATAGTTTGGAATGTTTTTCGGGGGGTTGCAAGTAACTTTGACATGAAAATCCCAACACACCCACATAGATGATTCAAGTTTTTCTAGCTAATTTGTCAGCACAGCGTGAGCATATACAGACTGTTTCACTGTCTCCTGAATGACTCATTCCATTATGCTGCAGCTGTTAAAGTGGGAGGACTTCTTTTGAGGGTGACAGTAACAGTGGTAAATCAAGCATTTACTGTACATCCCCTCCTCATGAAGTAGATGACTGAAACCACAATCTATTGTGAGGAAAGTCTTGCATTGAGTGTTACTTAAAACTGAGAAGCTGAACCTATGACCTGTTTACATGAAAAAGACAGTTGTGAAAATAGTTTTCATTATTTTTAAGTATCTTATAAGCTCTTAATATGCTTTATTTGCATAAATCTGAATTTTTAAAGTAACCAAACCAAAGAAATAATTGCAGTGCAGTAAAAGTACATTTCCCTGTGAATTGTAGTGAAGTAGAAATATGAAGTAGCATGAAAAGAAAATATTGAAGTATCTCAAGTTTTCACTGAAGTACAGAACTTGTTAGTGTTGTCAACAAACTGCAGCTACTTCAGCCTGAGAGGAGGTCCAATCAGCAAACGTGATTGGAAACACCTGTGAAGGTGAACATACAAAACACAGAGATAAGCTGTTGGATGACAGATGTTACTCTTCAAGGTGAGCAGCTTAAGAACAATTGTTTTATATAAAATAAGTTAGTTGTGTACATGCAGTACAATGTCATTCTTACACACAATCCCTATTTTATCATTTATTCAGAGATTTGAAAAAAAGGACCGATGCATACATGTGCATCACTGTGAATACGTCCCATTTACTTCTACATAAAACGCTCATTTTAATATTCATAGTGTTAGTACTATATTGTGTTTTATTTACCTAATTGCGTTTTATTTAAAACTCTTTGTTATTTTTACATCTATCTGACTATGTTATTTCGTCTGTTATTTCGACTTATGCTCTTACTCGTCCTACACTTGTCATTGTGCCGTTGACCCTTAACCTACAAACTGGACATGAACTTGAACGTACAAACTTTGGTAACAGATTAGAAAAAGTCTAGTTTTAAGCTTCAACTATTTCAAGGTCATGCTGACATAATTAGCAGTATTATTTGTGGGGTTTTTTTGTGCAATTAAACACAAAAACGATGTTTAGGAGATGTTTTAAAAATTGTTTAGTGTATATAGGTATAGAAATGAAAAATAAATGAAAATGAAGAAATATTTGCTGAAAAATGTATTTTATTTTTGATATCTTGACTTTGTTATCTACATTCTCGAAATGCAATTTAAAAAAAAACTAATTTTCCACGGTATTGCCCTAAAACTCCGTCGTAATTAGCGATATTAATTTAATCATGAAACAATACTGACATTTAAAAGTATAACTGGTATCGACCGTTACAATAACAACTTTTCACACAGACACGGAATCAGCTCTTGCGTCATATTTCCGCGCCACGTGCGGTGCAGCTGTGGAGGACATCGAGCATGGGACACCTTGGAGGTTTATTTCTTCTGATCGTCTCTCTACCCTGGTGTCTTATCTGGGGTAAGATGTTTGAATTACTTCTGCATGTCTGTGAATTTAAGCTGCTGCATCTGGTGTATTAGGCGTGTTTTTTTAATGTTTGGAGGCACCGAGAGTTTGCAGCCGATCAGACCGCCTGTCACTTTGAATGAAGTCTGTTTACAATGCAAACTACGGTGAAATCGATCTTTGACTTGTGATGTTATCGTAGTTTTAGACTTGCGAAATCAAAATATAACGTTACAGGGAGCCAAGTTGTTGCAGTCAAAAAAACAGATCATTTTCATTTTTGGATTGACATGCACGAAAATTATGTGCTGTGTCAGTGTTGCTCTGAGTGTGAATTGGATTATTAATCTTGGGAGAAATCATGAAAATCCCACTTTAAGCAGGTAATTTATCAAATTATTCTGCACAGTATACCTACAGACAAACATTTTGATTTTATTTGGAATGAAATATTTTTTTTAATGCAGTTTAACTGTTTTTATCATATAAAATGTGGTGGAGCATGAGTTTTGAAGGAAAAACTGTAGGGAAAAGGTTTTGTTTTTTTTCCATTTATGGAATAACTCAAGTCTTACCCTATAGGCTGTATATGACTACATCACATATTACTGGAAATATGGAAAAAAAAGAAAGTTCTGCAGAAAGTACAATTTCCCATGATAACTAATTTGTGTTTTTGTCATATGCTTATTGATTATTGAAGACCCTTTACTGTTTTTATAATATAAAACATATCAGACACACGTCTAAGTTGTTTACCAACACTTCGTTTCCTACCAAGAGAATTTGCTAGAATACTCTTGGTGTGAATTGTTGTGTCTCTGTAAATATTGTGCTGCTCTATATGAAAAGTGTCCTGAGATAACATCTGCTATGATTTGGCACTATACAAATAAAATGGACTTGACTTTTTATTACATAATTACTATATTGTCCTTTGTGTTGTCTTTGACTAGTTTTTTATCTGACTGGCTGACCCTCTGCACAGTTACAGTAAACTGTATCTGTTTGCATGTGTTTCAGGTCACTCTCTGCCCGCCTGCCACGAGCAGCTGGAGTTCAGATGCAGCAATGGTTTGTGCATCCCGACACTGAGTGTGTGTGATGGACACACAGACTGTGAGGATGGATCAGATGAACACCGCTGTGGTGAGTCAACAGTGTTATTCCATCCTAAACAATGAACACACACATGCACACTGGTTTGGGTTTCATAAGCTCTGTTGTTTTTGGGAGCATGAATGAAGCAATAAAAACAAAACTGACATTTGTTGATATGTGAGGCAAGTTTATTTTTATAGCACATTTTAATAACAAGTTCAAAGTACTTGTAATGTAAGACATAAAAGGTCATTCAGAAAAAGAGATAAAAGGAAAGCAAAGCAGTATGAAATGATTTATGAATAGGAATTAAAAAATCAGAATAAGTTGAATAAAACATGAGAGAGAAGGTTGAATCTGCTGTTCGTCCTGCTTCCAGCGATGTCACTGGACACAGAACTACAAGCTTGTTCCTTTCAGCTTGGGTTTCTAGTTTCTGCCTCTGGATAGTCAGGGGGCGTGCAGATGAGTATTTTTGTCATCTAAGATTATGTTTTGGCCAACAAAGTAATAGTTATGGGCTAAGGAGGTGATAACACAGCAACATGGACACAGGCATCAGAAACTTGCATGCAGTGCATCCTGGTACATGTATGCATTGCTGACACAGCTCTACGAGCAGGAGAACTCAGTTTTCTTGGTCAATATAGCACGCTATGAGGAATTTATTGCTTCAACTGACTTCATTTACGATCAACACTGACTGGACATGCACATGAAAAGTGCAGAATTGTCCCTTTAACTAAAGGAAGTGACAAACAGGTTTTAAACATCAGTTTAAAAGAACCATGAGTTGGAGCATACCTCAAGTTTTCTGGGAGTTTTTACCAGATTTGTGGGGCCTAAACACTAAATGCTGTCAAACATGTAAACATCTAAGCGAAACATTAATAGGGATGTCACAATTTTAATATTAGATTAATCAAAATGAGCTTTCAATTTCAAAAGGCAGAGGTCTTCACCCCTGCCTACTTGCAGCCAAAATGTTTCCACGCTCTGCAGATTGTCTCCATCTGCAGTTGCTCATGCTCAGCCATCCTCACCAAAACTCAAGAAATGGTTCAGCAAGTAAACTAGACACACATGTTTGTGTCAGTTACCAGTGTTGTCACACTTAAAAAGAGCTAGCTCAAAGTTCAGCTTAGATGTTAAAATTAAACCAGTTCACTTTCATAGTTAACATTGTTTAATTTTTGAACTAAGTTCACTGTCCTAAAAATGAACTAGTTGACATTAATGTCTAATGTGTTTTTTTTTTTCTCTTCTAATATTATTTAAAATAGAACTTCTTCCTACCAGGGACACTGGAATCTACATAATGACGTTATACTAAATGGTGCACAAGGTTCATGTTCTTATATTTATTTTATTTGTAAATGTAAAATTACTTTTAACTCCATTCAAATAATTAAAATCTTAGAATAGCTGCCTAGTCTTCTGCAAAAATAGAGACAGACTTTTGCGTTGAATGCAGACAATACCTGACATATATAGAGCTTTTTGAAAGAATTTGAAAGTGTAAATGATGGTTATTGGGGCATAAAACCACTGATCTATTGATTTTTACAAATCAAGACTTGGTATTCTAACAGTGGAGAAATTAAACTGAATAGTCACCTTTAAAATTGAAAGTCAATAGTAGATTTGGAGAATCTTGACACCCCTATACTAAAGGGATTTCATAAGTGGCTCTGTTGTACTTCCCTCTTTAGTTGAGAGACGGAGTGAATTGATGGGTTTTACAATAATAAAGGTATCATCCAGAGGCTGAAACCAAAAAATGACACCAAAAAGTCTGATGATGTGACTTTAAAGTCGTCTGAAAACAGAAATATTGTGCACTGCATGAAGCCTGCACTGTCATGATGATTGTGGCAAAAACACACAAAACCAAGATCACACTGGCTGGAAACTGGAGATCAGAGATGATCAACTGGGATTCTCCCCGTTTCTGCGTCATCAGTGGCATCGCCAACACAAATGTTTTCAAAGTCTAACAGGTTCAGACAATCAGTGTAATTATTGTAGTGTGATGTGGTCTGTGTGGCCTTTAATCTACACTTGTCCTTTTCAACAATCCATATTATGTAATAGAATATTATCTGATTTAAATCAGAGTTGTTTTTAGTCCTGCTGCTCTGTTGTTGGACCGTTTTCTATTTCAAAGCAGAAAAAGACACATTTTGCCATAAACATCTTCATAAAGCCTTGATTTTGAACTGATGTTGATCTTGATCTCTTTAAATGCTCATTTATCCTTGAATCTGAGCATCTATTTTATTTATTTTTGTGCTAGATATCTGTTTTTCTTGCACTGTGTGGGGAAAATAACTTTGCAAATGTATAATCCTGTTTAAGTTATTAGAGACTTTGATATTGAATTCCTGAAGGATTTGGTGTTCAGTGTGAACAGCAACCTGCATAACGTTTGCAAATTTAAAACCCTGCAGGAGAAAGAATTTTAGAAGGATTTAATTTGATTGCAGACGTTAAACATAAACATAGTTGGTGTGAGTAATCCCAGCAGGCATGAATACGGCCAGTGTTGCTCAGAGGTCAGAGAGACTTAGAGCTGAAAGTCGCTGGTTTGAACGCCGGCCAGGAAAATGTGGAAAGTGAACAAGATTTGCTTTCTCCCAGTCAGCAGACAGACATGCCTACCAGTGCAGTTTCAGTCAGATTAGACAAGGTAGTCATTTTTTACATGTGAAGTATGATGAT
>JAJHUR010086926.1:0-25423 GCA_027495735.1 Lutjanus campechanus
TGACGTCCATATTTGATGAGTAGGAATGAAAACAAATCACTTTTCTTGTAAAAGTCACGTCACAACTTAAGTTAGCTAATGTTGCTAACCGGCTTGCTAATGTCAGCAAAACACTACTTAACTGGCGAGCTAATTTCAGCAAAATGCTTGCTAACTAGTTAGCTAATGACTGATTGATGTAGATTAGTTAGTTAGGTCACATTTTACTCACCTTAATTAACTTGAGATGATTTTACATGATTTTACAGGTCCTCCAATAATATTTTTTAACCAACATCAAGTTTGTTGAGCCGAGTATGTAACATATCTACATCATACACGTTTACTAAAATGTACCTATTACCTTATTACCACCATGAGCAAGAACTTGGCAACAGTTGGAAGGAAAAACTTCCTTTTAACAGATAGAAAAGTGGAGGAGGGTCATCAGCCGCAGAAAGAGAAGACAGCACAATGCAAAGAGATGTAAAGTAACAGTAATAATAAGGATAGTGGTGACAATAACATTAACACTAATATTTTGCAGCCATATTGTTCTGAAATCATTGTGTAAACACAGGTGTTACTAATGATACTAAAGTCCTGTTCCAGTTAGTGTAGCAGAGCCTTACCCTGACTCTGTTTGACCTGAATGGAACGGAGCCTTAATTATTGTAATTGGTAACACCTGTGTTTACCCGACTATTTCAAAATGGCTGCTGTGAAACCTGTATATTGTAGCAGCGGGTGTTGAGCAGGAACATGAGGGCAGTTGGTGGTTTGTGAGATAAATCCAGAAGATGTTAAGTTAGTGACAAGAATCAGTGGAATAAGAACGTGAACAGATGGAGAGGGAGGCCGGAGGGATGTGTCGAGCAATGAGTTACTCCTTTTAGCTTTTTTAGTCTAATAAAGAAACTACATAAACTCACAAAATGTCAAGAAATTACATATTCTCACACATATTTTCCCTGTTAAACAGAAAAATAGAATCTCTGACATCAAATGTTTCTCTGACTAGCTTAACAGCCTTGTTAACTCATCGTAAAACTAATTTAAACTCAAGAAAAACAAAATAAAACTCACCCAAACCATCTTGGTTCGACTTTCCACGTCTCCAACAATCACAGACTCTGGTTTGACTGAAATAAACCCTTAAATCACAGAGTTAGATGTGAAAATATTCTGACTCAACGAAATTGATTCATGGCTAACTAGCTAACAGCAGCTTGTAGCTACAGCAGAGTGTAGTGAGCATCAGTTAACAGTGACTCTGGTGGTTTGGTTGCCGTATCTTACAGGCTGCTCCTGTAAAGGGACAGGTTCATATTTTTGTCAAGTTTATCTTAAAATAAAACAACACATGAGTTTTTGGTTCCTGTAATTGTTCCTCTGGTCTGTTCTTGTCCCAAACAAATCTCTGACTTTAGAAAATGTAAAGTTATGTAAAGCAGCAGTAATGACCTCAGTGTTTATGCTTTTGAGATATTATATTTGTGGTATGTGCATGTTTAAATGTGTGTGTTGTAGACGAGAGTATTAGAAAGTTTTAAATGAAGACAAAACATCTGTAAAATGATGATTGTTGCTGCTTTGTGCTCATTAAAGTATCAGTATTATATTTTGTCCCTTCATGAAGAATAAACAAAAATTGAAGTGACTATATCTTATTTGTGTATCGTCTGTAAATTATAAATTCTAAAATAATTAAAGTATGGAAGCATCAGGTGAGGCCGACTCAGTTCATGTCCTGTGGACTGAATCTGGCCTTTTAACAACCTCAATCTGGTCCTTTGATCATTTATAAATATTAAAGTAAGTGTATAATTGTGACTTTATTCAAATAACCTGCTAACAATCTAAGTTCATGAGTGTTTATTGGAAGATCATCATTTTATTAGTTGGCTAATTATCCCTTTATTTCTGTTGTTAAGCACAGACACACTTACTATTTTAAAAAGATTGAACTCAGGCTGTTTAAGCAGAGGGACTTTAAGAGAGTCAAGCTGAGTGAAAACATGTTAAATGCAACGTTCTGTTTATTAAAGCAACAAACTACTTTTAATGAAGGACTACAAAGGTCACATGAAGCTGATATTCAAACTGGGTGAGTCAACTCAGGGTTTACACATCTAGACACGAGCACATTCACATAAATGGAGTAATTTTTTTCTGTCACATTACTTTTGCTTTATTTAAGAGAATGAACAAGTATAAATTGCTAAAGTAAAAGTACTAAGTAAAGTAACTTTACTTTTGATGGAGCACCTCGTTTGTACTTTTTACTGAAAAGTAAAAGTAAATGTTTTAATGTCTGCAGGAACCACAAACAGAAGATGTAAATCACTCTTTCAACTGAAACAGTCTCCAGAATGTTTTGTTAACATGTTAAAATCAGGACATTTTTCTTCTGGAGGAAGACAAACGTCCCCAGACTGGTTCACCAACATGTCACCTTCTTCTCTCATGAGTCTGCAGGTCTGTTTTTAGTAATCCAAAAATACCAATAAGAGAACCATTCAAGTACAACAAAAGCAATAAAAATGTTGATTTGTCTAAAAAGGAAACAATCACATGCAAGATTTTTTTTTTTGTAATTCAGTATTTTTACATTATTGTATTCATGCCCCCCCCCCGAAGTCAAAGATCTTTTTCCATCACAGCAGGTCAGTGATCAGTGTTTCAGTGAATTACTCTGTTTTATTTATGGAGGCTCATCACATTAAAAACTTCAGCACCACGACATGATTTTCTGTTTTTCAAACTCGCGTGATATTTCACAGACACTCAGGTATAGTTTGTGACCAATTTTGGCATTTTTATTGATCAATCTGCCCTCCTCCTCCCTCACCTGTTCACTCTGCTGTGAGGAGGTCTGACAGTTTCTGACAGAGAAACACAGACTCTCCTGTTTAATATGCTTGTTTAATCTTATAAGTTCACCTGGTTGGTGTCGGTGTCATTCAGCATCACGTTAGTTTCGACTGTTTTAATAAACTCCGTCATTAACAACAAGTCTCCTCCACATGCAGCTTCTCTACTGCTGTGAAAACTGAATTGCGGTTGAAATTATATGTGGAAAAAATATCCAGAATGCGAGTTGTGATTTGGAGTGATTTTATAAAACATCCTGCTGATGAAGAAAGTCAAGAGATGAGACAGAGACAGGGTGAGAAAAACTCACTGACCTGTTACTGTGTGTGTGACTCTGATCTTGTACAGTTATTCAGGTTTAAACGACGCATTTTAGTGATCAAATTACTCAAGTTAAAAAAGTCTCCTTCCTCCTGCTGTGTTCTGATGCGTCTCTTCACTCCCTCTAGTGGTCAACTTGAGAACACGTATCCTGTCAAAACAACAGTGAAAGTATTCAGAGTCTCAGGGAGGAGCAGTTCGAGTGTGTGGAAGAAATGGCAGAGATATTTCAGATGAACTACCAATCGATTTTGTAAGTTTGCATGTTGTGAATAATACCTGCGAGGCAGCTGTGACAAAGCAGTTTGTGACACACACACACACACACACACATGCTGCTTGTTCAGCTCTGTTTAATTTAGTTAAATGATGTTGATTAAAGTTTCTTTATCTCCTCCACAGAGACATGGACCCAGAAGTGGCAGCAGGTGAGGAAACATGTTTACTTATTTCATAAAGTGACAACATATGTTGTTCTGTAAACACTGCAGTACTTCAGCATTAAAGACAATAAACTACATTTAGTGATCAGATCACATTTAAAGCTGCTTCTATCGGTTTATATGGCAGCTGCGCTTCAAACTGTGAAGCTGTAGGTCTCCTCTTTGTTTCCTCTGTGTTTCCTGTGTTTCATTTCCTCATTCAGTCATGTGTCGTGGGGGATGGGGGACGTTTGCAAAGTTAACATATGTAAGATGTATATAAGTATAATTATACTAACATGACAGTGATCAGGTTCAACAGATGAATTTAATATTACTTTAGCTTTTTATTTAATGCAAAAATCAGACCAGTTTGATTAAAATCTTGTAAACCAGCCTAAACAAACACACATTCCCATGAATCTGAATGAAGTCAGCAGGTTAGAATAAAACCAGCGACCAGCTGTCTGCAACAGAGTCAGTGCTTCTGTTTCTGACTTTCATGTTGAGGTAGCAGCTTTGAACCAGGAGGTAAAACACTGTATATCTATGGTTTGAACATTTGTTCATTTATATTGAACATCTCTACTGACACAGAAACTTACGTCATTAGAGTCATTTTTTAGATTCTATAATCAATCATAAGTTGAACTTCTTTTTGAAAGTAGTACAGGATGTTTTTCAGTTTATGTTGAGATCTTTTTTCATCAATATTTCCCTTCATCTGGATCTGATGGTGTGTTTACACAAAACTCAATAATGACTCAAATATTCTTTTGTCTTTAGCGTCGTGGAACAAGTTCCATGTCATCGTGGCAGGAAGAACTAATGGGGCCCATGAAGCCATTGTTGAATGGCTTCATGCCAGCGGTCACAGTCAGGTATTTTCTCCTGAGGACAGTCACTACCTTCTGGTTTTCTGTCCTGTTGCATCACGAGTTGGAACAGACATCAGCGAGGTCCTGCAGATGATTCCAGGTAGGAAATGTCAATCATCTGAACATGATTTATTTTGGTATGAAAAATACTTCCCATACTGTTTTTTTTTTTGTGAAGGTTGTGACTAGACTTTTATTTTATTGTCTTTTTTTTCTGTTACTTTTAGGAATTTCCCTCAAGGCTCCACATTGACTTAGTAGAATAATATGACATTTTATATACAAAAGGTCAAAGGTCACCTTCACTGTCACATCATATTGGTCAGCTCTCTATCAGTTCTCTGTAAAAATTTTCTCTGGAAATGATTCACTGAAATCACACATGTACAGTGAGATACATTTGATTAAATTCTTCACTCCTATATGAGTAGTCATGGTAATAGTAATAGTGGTAATAGTTTATTTCCTTAATAAAATATTGTCCTCTGAGGGGAAATATCCTCACCTTTATTAATCTTTATTCTGCGTGATATTCATGTTTTTATATTAGGGAAGCAGGATAATTTACATCAGATTCACTCATTTTACATCAGTTAAGATGTTTTAGACCACAGCAGAGAACAAACTGCACACTGACACACACCGAGGAGATGTAGAGGAAGAGACAGAGTCTGGACTCTTCATCATGATTTACAATAACGCAGCGTAGTGACAAACGTTTCATAGAGTGAAAAAATCACACACCACAGAATGGTGTGGTATTTATTTATTTAACCCTTATTTAGCCAGGGACACCCATTGAGCCCGAGGTTTCATTTTTAATGGCGCCCTGGTTATATACAATACATTTTAAAATCATCTAACAATAAAATCAATAAAGCAATAAAAAATAATTTGAAAAAAAAAGAGAAAAGAAAAAAAAAATCAAGCAAAAAGAAGATGCTTTCAGTACGTCTTCTGTCCTTTAAGAACAATGTGGGGACTTAAAAACACGAGCGTCAGACATCTTTAGGCTTTCCTGAAGGTCAGAGATATCTTGGTCAAGACGAAGCAGTCGAGACCGACACTGTCGCTAGGTGGCCGTTTTCAAGGTGGAAATTCACAGAGTCATGGAGGATCTGCAAGGGACTGTGTTATTGCACTCGTCTCTGAATCTGAAATAAATGTTAAGACTCTTGAATCTTCTTTTTAAAGCTACTTCCAATAATGCAGCACAGCAGACAAGAGATGTGTTTGAGGACAGAAATAATATAACTGGAGATCTGTGCTACATGTAACTGTGTGTGTGGTGCTGAAACAGAAATAAGAATAAAAAGAAACTCAGAATGATTCATGTAGATTATTACAGCTCTTAATATCAAACACAAACGGAATTATTCAAACAATAGTGACAATGTAAATAATAATTATCTACTGTTTAATACAAGTTGAAGTGCAGCACAAGGGGAGGTTGCTACAGACCAGTATGAACTTTTTTTTTTCAACTTTATAGGTGTCCCATATCTCTTCATCCAATAGGGAACTACTGGAAAAAGAAATTTCATTACAAGAGGTAAAAGTTGCAATAAAAGGCCTTAGATCAGGCCGTGCACTTGGAGGTGATGGTTACCCATCAGATTTTTATAAAAAATTCAGTGACATACTTGCCCCTAGGTTATTGGATGTATTTTGCAGTGCGCTGTCAAAGGGCCTACTACCTGTACGTATGAGGAAAAGTTTGATCACAATAATTCATAAGAAAGGGACAGATCCTCAGCAATGTGGCAATTATAGATCCATCTCACTAGGAAATGTAGACGTAAGATACTTGCTAAAATACTGTCAAAAAGATTGGATGGTATACTCCCCATAATAATACATCAAGACCAAGTAGGGTTCAATAATCATCTGCAGATAACTTGAGAAGGCTGCTACATATACTGTCAGGGAAACAGAGGCAGCCCAGACCCTTGTGGCCTTCTCTTTAGATGCAGAGAAGGCCTTCGACAGGGTTGAATGAGGCTTTTTATTTTATACATTGGATAAATTTGGTTTTGGGCCATTGTTCTTAGCATGGGTCAAATTACTATATGTGGACCGTATGGCATCAGTGTTGTGTAATGGTATCTTATCCTCTCCATTCCATCCATACAGAGGCACAAAACAAGTAAACAAGTAAACTTATGGGCAATATTATGAAAATGATGCAGGTTAATCTCCAGCATATGAAATATATAATCCCTATTACATAATTGGAGTAAACTGAACATATCACTACTTGGCAGGGTTAACTTAATAAAAATGATTATAATGCCAAAGGTTAACTACATAACTTATATGCTGCCACTTTCCCTTCCTGCTAAACTTCTAAAAGAATATGATAACATGCGTTGAATCATTTGTATGGCAAGGGAAAAAACCTCTCTTTAACCATATTACGTTGTACGCTGCCATAGATGGTGGGGGACTCTCTCTTCTTAGATTAGACTGGTATCATTGTTCTTTCTCACTTGCACAACTGTCAAAAAATAACTTACCCCCTCATAGAGCCCCTGTTTGGGTGCAAATTGAAAAAGAAATACTTGATCCTTTTTGCATTGAATCTTTTGTGACATGTTAAAAGTAATCCTTCATTGACATCTGAAGCATCAACATGGTTTAACGCTAAGATCAGAATAGCTAAAAAGCCATTTTGCTGGTACCAGTACTCCGGCACTGTCTTCTCTCAGTCATGAGTTGTGGACCTGACCCAAGTACTAAAATTCAAAGTTTGTTACAATATATTAGCCTTAAAAAAGGTGGTGCATCAATTTTTTATAACCTCATCAGAGATTCTAATGCACCGAAGCTTGGGAGAAAGATATCTGAGAATGTATTGAACAATAACAGTGGACTGAAGTCCACTGGCTGGCACATTCCTGCTTGAGAGGTCCAGACACAGTTCACCAATTATAAAATCCTTCACCGATCCTACTGGACCCCAAGCAGAATGGCTAGATTCAAACTAAGAGAAGATGATCTATGTTGGCGTTGACATAATGATACTGGGACACTGGTGCACATGTTGTATGGCTGTGATATGGTCAGGGACTTTTGGGATGACATAATCTTATCTAATCTTATCTTTTATAAATGAACTGTATTGTATATTTCTGACCAAAGGTCCAGCACTTTGTATGTTGGGAATTATCCCTAGTAAAGCTAAAATGTGTGATTTGAGAAAATTATGGTGCCGACTGGCCATGTTAACAGGATGCAGAGTTGTTAGACAGTGGAAAATGACTTCACCTTCATCTTTTAAAAATTGGATCGAATTAATGACCGACATAGTAAGTTATGAACGAGTCATATCTAGACTCTCAGGACACCAGGATTTGTTCCTGAAAACATGGAGCCCATTCTTGGACTGTATTAAAAATGGACAATGCCCAGGGGCGGAGGTTTGGCTTGGTTGGTGGAGCGTTCGCTCCATGTGCTGAGGCTGTTGGTTTGGCTCCCGCCCTCGGCCCTTTGCTGCGTGTCATCCCCTCTCTCTCTACCCCATTTCCTGTCCACTCTTCAGCTGCACTATACAATAAAGGCACAAAATGGCCAAAAAAAAAACTTTAAAAAAATGGACAATGCCCAAGGACTGATCTCACACATCATGTAAAGTGAATTTCAGCTAATTAAGCTTACACATGTATAGGTATAAGTTATCTCTTTACCTTTTATTTATTCTATTATTATTTTTGTTTGTTTGTTTGTCTTTGTTAAGGTATGTTGATAAGTTTAATTTCTGGCTCAGTTTTGTTTGGAGATATAGGGAGGGTTGGACGGGCAGGGGGTATTCATACTAAAATGTCCTAGGAAATGTCTTGACTAAATGCAGGACTTAAATATCAATTAAAAAAACAAGACAAAAAAACAAAAACAAGTTGGAGTACAGGAAAGTAAAAACATGACTTATTCATCTATCACTGTGTGGTGTTTGCTGCCATCTACTGGGGTTGTTTTTGTGTATGTGGCAACTACACACTACAAACATGTCACAAGCCAACTGCTGCTGTCTGCCACTCATTCCAGCATCCCCCCCATTTTGTTGCATTTTTAGTTTGTTTTTAGGTTTCGGCCAAACTGAAGTCCCAGCTCACAGTTCATCACTCATCTGGACAGACATGGATGTAAACTTTAATTTGACATGACAGTAATTTTATTTTTGATCACATTAACATCTGACCTCTCACTCTTCTGAACTGGCCACTAGGGGGCTTCAAGTGATCAACAACTGCTTCAGTTTTAAATCTTGTTTCAACTAAAGACAACGTATGTGGAGGTCATGTTAATGTTGACAAATCTCTGACAGTTGTGGTGTCATTGCAGCAGGTGCTTCACCATCTGTTGCCTGACGGGGACCTGCACTCTACTGAGTGACCTCTTCTAGTTTATTGTCTTTATCTGTCTTGTTGTAAAACCAGTTGCACCGTGACAAATAAAGTTGAAGTTGAAATGAGAAATGTGTGGAACCACATGGAGTAAAAACACAAAAATAATCAGTTTCATCTTGTTTCTGACTCACTTGGTCGTGTTTCTCTGTTCTTACAGATGGTAAACCAGTAATCCTGGTGGTGATGCATCACACCTCCAATCCTGATCATATTGTAGCTGACAGCAGAAGACAGGTGGACAACCCCAACGTCTGTCTTACTGTGAACTGTCTCTTCTACAAGGGCAGACTTCAGAGGGCCAGTAACCGCAATGATATCGCATTGAGTCAAATTCAGGAGTTTCTTGGACTTCCTGTTTCCTCGGTAATGACTTGATTTACTGATGTGATATCACAGAATCAATCACAGAATAGATGTGGAGTAAACTGATATTGTGATATTAAGAGATAAATCGTTGCTGTGGTTCATGTCAACGTTGCAGATTCATTATAACTGACTGTTGTTGATCATATTCTTTTTTTTTTTGTCTTTTCTTCTCTCATGACCGCATCTGCCAGCGCTTCATCAGCTGTAAGTGTGATTATCAGTTTTTCCTTCATCTGGATCTGATGGTGTGTTACACAAAACTCTGTCACAGCTCAATAATGACTCAAATATTCTTTTGTCTTTAGCGACGTGGAAAAAGTTCAATGTCACTGTGGCAGGAAGAACTAATGGGGCCCATGAAGCCATTGTTGAGTGGCTTCGTAAAAGAGGTTACACTGAGGTGTTTTCTCCTGAGGACAGTGACTACCTTCTGGTTTTCTGTCCTGTTGCATCACGAGTTCGAACAGACATCGGCAAGGCCCTGCAGATGACTCCAGGTAGGAAAAGTCGATCATCTGAACATGATTTATTTTGGTATGAAAAATACTTTCCATAATGTTTGTTTCTCTGCAGGCTGTGACTGGACTTTTATTATCTTTGACTGACTTTGACTCACTTGGTCGTGTTTCTTTGTGCTTACAGCTGGTAAACCAGTAATCCTGGTGGTGATGCATCACACCTTCGATCGTGATCATATTGTAGCTCCCAGCAGAAGACAGGTGGATAACCCCAACGTCTGTCTCACTGTGGACTGTCTCTTCAACGAGGGCAAACTTCTGACCAGTAAACACAATGATATCGCATGGAAGGAAATTCAGCAGTTTCTTGGAGTTTCTGGTTCCCCGGTAATGACTTGATTTACTGACGTGATACAATCACAGAATAGATGTGGAGTAAACTGATATTGTGATATTAAGAGATAAATAGTTGCTGTGGTCCATGTCAATGTTGCAGATTCATTATAACTGACTATTGTTGATCATATTCTTTTATTTTGTCTTTCTTTCTCTCAGGGCACCAGGTGGCAAAGGTTCCTGTCCTTCTGCCAGAGGATCTTCTCCTTCTGCCAGCCGGTCCTTCCCCTCTTACAGTCACTCATCTCCATCATCATCTCCTTATCATCCTGCTGCATGCGTTCTTAATTTTTGGAGAAAAGAATATTTCACCATATTTTGGGGGAGCTTTGGGGTCCCTAATAATATATCAATCATAAAATTTGACACCCCCCCCCCCCCCCCCCCCCCCCCCCCCCAACAGATATTGGTTTGTTGCTTCAAGGTAACACTGTGTGACAAGGGTAGTCAAACACCAAGTTATTCTATAATAGGTTTTATCAAGGATGTCATCAGCTTTTGGCTTTTCCCAGTCTGGGTAGGCATCGATGGAGCTGTGTACTTTTCTCCATCTTGGGAGGTGAGACCCTTCATCCTCCTCTTCATCTGAATCTCCCTCTTCCTCAGAGTCACTGTCTTGTGGCTGGTGTTCACACACATACACACACACACACACACACACACACACACACACACACACACACACACACAATTACTTTACCAACCGACCCCTAACCCCTCACTGACCCCTGAGCTCCTAAGTGTCCCTCAAACTTGATTCAGGGATCCACTCCTGCACTTCCTCACTGTCACTCCCTGATAGCTCACTGTCCTCACTTTCTGAGGGAATGTCCCTAACTGCACATTCCCTTGGTTTCCTTCCATAAAATGTTTTTACATCCATGTCCTGTAATTATGAGTAGATTGTAAAGTAAAAAACATTGACTATGATCATATAAATGCACACAAACATCTCTACACACACAATGCATATATTGCCTGAAAAAATTGGTCTGACTGCACAGTGTTGCCTTGAGGCAATGAATGGAAATGAACAGTTTTACTGTATAAATAAATTTTAAAAAGTAGAACAAACAATCAAATATACTTCTTTACATATTCATGCACATGCAAGTATTTTTTTATATACATTTATTTCAATATAAACATGTAAAATAGTGATCTTTATCTTACCTTCTAATGGAGATGTCTCTCATGTAGTGCAGCTTGCAGAACCCCCCACCCCCCCAAATGAAAGTCACACGACCTTCAACTCATTTTACATTTTATTGGACAGAGATGTGCCTGCATTATTTGAAAAAAAAAAAAAGTTTTTTTTTTTTAAAGAGCCAGTGTGAGGCATGAAAATGTAGTTTGTTGCCCCAGGGCAACGCTATGCAGTAGAAGTTCATCTGTCCGAGCTTCACCAGGTACAAGTGTGACTCTGATCTTGAAGTTCAGACTTTAGATCAGATTATCAGTTTATCTTTAAACTTCACTATTGAGCTGTAAATGATACCAGATGACTCACTGCTCTTTTTTCCTTTGTTTTAGGGTGTAACAACCATTGAAAGCTGATTCTTTATATTGTTGGTGTTGGCAGTTCTGTATTCATGGATAAACAGTTTCATATCTCCTCATCTTCTTTTTTCTAAGTCCAAAGGAACATAATAGCAATTTGCAGTATTATCACAATTAAAAATATGTCTCAAAGGGACAAAATGTGCTTTGTACTGTGATGAATGTGTGTTCTCATCTGCAAAAATGAAATATCAATATTTTTAAAAAATATCAGGGTTCCCACTCTTTTCTTGAAATTATTTTCCAGGACTTTTCCAGGACATTTTCAGCTCCTACAGTACGAGTCAAGTTATCACAACATACACTAATAAATTCAACCCCCAAGCTTTGGAGAAGTTATATTTTCTACAATTGTACCTTATATTTTGTACATTTAACCAGATTGCTTCAATGTTTATTCCTCTCCCTCTTTCTCTCTTGTACTTTCTCCACAAAATATTTTTATATGTTCAATAAATCACCAAAACAATTTCCTTTAGTTCATCTGTTTACTGTTTACTTTGTGCATCTGACACCTGCATTCTTAAAAGGTAAAAATCTAAATCACTGCATTTCACACAGTTAGATGCTAAACTGCATTTTGTTGTTCCAGTATTGGTCATTTTAGGTTACGCTAGTCATCTAAGAAACAAGATTCAGGGTTGATGACTAATATCTCTAGCTATCACCACAATATCATATTGAACCTGAAATATATTTATTTCTAACTCTCAGACATATTGTTTGCTAGCTATCTTCTTAGTCTGGCTTTTATGTAGTGTCATACTATTATAAATTTATGGTTATCATTTTATACTTATTCTATTTATTAATTTAGCCATGTTGAATCCCATTCATTTATGCTAACAACATTGTTCAAATGAACATGCAAGTCTTCAGTTTTCACTGCCCTCTTTCCTCGTTTAGGCTAAGGGGTGTGCCTCTTCGCTGTGGTCTGTGTGCATCTCACGCATGGATATATAAGATCTCATTTGGATGTTGGCATCTAAATTACTTTCATTGCAAAGTAGCTAGCTAAAAAATGTATGAAAAGTCGGAGTTCTGCTGTGGGACAATGGAGCATGTATGAAATACTGAGTGAAACGTGGCCCAGTAAGACTACCTGTTACCCGTCGCTATCTCGAAGCTGTCGTCATGGTCGCTGCAGCTCTACTGAAACCAGAGATGTATTTCATCTCAGAGCGCACAGTCAAAAGTGACGGCACGCCCACTACAGCTCTCCACTGCTCCTCTGTCACTCAACAGAGGAGACAGAGAGAGGGAGAAAAACCCCAATGGATGACTCGGCAGGGTAGTTCGAAGCTTCCTCTTCATCAGCAGTTCAGCTGGTGACAGACCGCACTGCAGTGGTGATGCTCTGTAGCTCAATAGAGCCAGATATGGATCCGAGTCACTGTCAGCTGCTTTCTTTAAGAGTTGCTTCAGAATGTGAACCCCTTTTTCAGCTTGCCCGTTTGACTGTGCATACTGCGGGCTTGACGTCACATGCTTGAAATCGTACTGCACTGCAAACTTCTGCCATTCTTTACTGTTGAAGCATGGGCCATTGTCGCTCACCAGTGTGTGGAAAGCCATGCCTGGCGAAGATAGATTTTGGTGCCATGGTGCTGTTGGCAACTCAGCTACCACCATAGGCTCTTTGCTCTGCTTGCTTCTGTGTTTCTGGCATGTTTCACATTCACTTATAAGTGTTTCAATGTCTTTGTTAATTCCAGGCCAGAAAACCGACTCTCTTGCCCTCCTTTTGCACTTTTCGATGCTGAGATGGCCTTCATGTATCCTGTGCAACATGTCCATTCTCAAAGCCTGCGGAATGACAATCCTGCCCTTTTTCAAAAGCAGACCATCCACAGCACTAAGCTCACCTCTGACATGGTAAAATTGTGGACACGAGCCAACTGGCCATCCCTCATCCATGTTCCTCATGACATGCTGTAGCTCCACATCCTTTGCTGTGGCCTCAGCAATCTGTCTTGACTTTGTGTCCGACACAGGCAGTGCAGCCGACACCATGTTCAGCTGTGAAAGATGGCAGGCCGTACACACAGTTATGAAAACGCTCCAAACCATACGCCAGTCCCAAACATTCTTTTTCGATCTGGGCGTATCGGCATTCAGATTTTGTCATAGCCCTAGATGCATAACCTACTGGTTTCCAGGGCTCACCCTCAGCCTGGAGTAGAATGGCACCAATACCATCCTTGGAAGCATCTGTAGACAGTTTTATCCTCTTGGTGTGGTCATAAAATGACAACACTGGTGCTGTGGTCAGTGTATTCTTAAAGGGGACCTATTATGCTTTTTCCTCTTTTCTGACCTATAAATGTTGTTACAATGTTGCATACTCGTGTTAAACGATGCCACCGCGTCAAATAAATGAGGTTTGTGCATTTGGAAGTGAGCCCTGCAGCTGTTTTGGACGGCTCTGAACGCTGTGCTTTGCCGTGTTTTTTATAAGAGGAGGTCGCATTGACGTGAATCCGTGCCTTACTTACTAATATGGAAATGTTCCGGCATAATGCTCTGAGCCTGCCCTCTCCCCCGCTCTGCTTCGGAAGTTGTATCGCTGTGCGCTGCTCTGCTGTCTACAACAATTTCACAGTGTTACGTTTGAGCAATGGCTCCCCGAAAATGTTTGCACTGGTGTGAGAGAAAGTTAACTTAGTTTAGCTTTCAAGCACCAGGCAGAAGTGGATAGAGTTGCTTTTTCACGGCCAGCAACATAAAAACACCTCCGCGTTTGTCTGTCTACAGCATTTCACACGGACTGTTTGTCAGCATGAGCCAGTACGAAGCTGGATTAGCCGAAAACGAAACACATACACCGCAGAGGTAAACAGGTTATGACAATAACAAGCTGCTCCTACCATTCAGAGACGTCATGAAGTAACCTCTGTTCTGGAGAAACTTCAGGCTGTCCAGTCTGTACCTCCGGATCATTTTCAAAAGAGTAGAATAGTGAAGTTCGCTGTTTACTTCTGCAGAGCTTGCACCGGCATAATGAGGAGGCAGGGTTCGGCACCGCTCTGCAGCGATTCGGAAGTCCTCGGGAATGGGCTGGAGTTAATAAAACAGACTGTTTTTCCCGGGATGAGAAAAGGGGCGCAGAGAGAGACGTCGTCCTGAAGATCTACAACGCTTTGTGTGCGGGTAATCACATGTAGCTGCTCTATAGGAGTCCAAGACTCAGTACAAAATGAGCATAATATGTCCTCTTTAAGTCGCTGCCACTCATGCTCATGTTTAACTGTCCATTTGAACTCACAGTCCCTGTGCAGAAGCTCACGTATGCATGATGTCTTTGCTGTTAGATTGGGAATGAATTTGCCTATGAAATTGACCATCCCCATGATGCGTAGCACGTCTGTCTTGTCGGTGGGCCTTGGTATGTTCTGTATTGCATGTATTTTGTCTTGGTCTGGTTGAACACCATGTGCAGACAGCTTGTCTCCTAGGAAGAGGATTTCTTCAACACCAAACTCACACTTACTCTTGTTGAGTTTTAGACCATACTTTTGTAAGCGCTCCATCACTCTGCACAGTCTCTCATTGTGTTCTTGAGCTGTGGACCCTCATATGATGATGTCATCAATGTAGACTCGAACTCCTTCCAAACCCTCGAAGTAGCTACAGCACAGAGTGTAGTGAGCATCAGTTAGCAGTGACTCTGGTGGTTTGAAGTGACCCTATAAAAGGCCTGGACATTCTGGTTACCTGCCCCTTTAACACGTATGTGTTGCCTTTGTGTGTGTAGAGAGAAGGAGCTGCAGTTCAGCGTGCACCACTCACAGTTTAGCCTTTCTCACCTGTTGCCTGTACCTGACGATTGTCATCCTTGTTTCTCCTGTGTGATCCAGCCTGTGTGATCCAAAAGTGAGTGCCTGTTGATTTATGTTAATGTATGTTAATTAGTCTGTTGTAATGAGCGCTAATCCCAAGGTAGCCACGTTGCTCATGCTCTAGTTTACGGGGGAGAGTTCAAACTAACTGCAGTGCTAAGTGTTAGCCTTCTTCATATGCTCAAGTTGAAACGGCACCGTCTCTGTTGTCATAATGTGAAGCGCCTCCATGTGGGAGGAGATGTAAGGCATGTGGACACCATTATGGGATTCCTGCACCTAGCCACAAGGTGGCATCATTGCCATTTGTAACTTGGGTGATATGTGAAGTTAAGTCATTTTGGCTTATAGTATAGTGAGGCTTTCATTTAGATGTAACTTTAGGCTACTGTTTGGTCAGTAACCATTGCAATGTATCTTTTACTTATATTTGAATTGCATTTGGTGGGTTTAATATGGTAATGCTCAAAAGGGGATTTCAATATTATGTTAAAGAAGTTATATGCTGTTCTTGTTCAGATTTCGGTATGTCACAGTGATTTATTTGTTATTTTAGATTGCTGACAATACTAGGTGGAAATAAATCTGGCTGGACTACACTTAAGTTCAAAGAAGAAATTACATCTCATCATCATTCCTGTGTCCTGGCCGACACACCATCCTGTTTACTGTTAAATCCCATACAAGCTAGCCCTGCTTAATTACCTCCTCAACACCATGGGCCCTATTTCACACCCGGCGCGTTGCCGGTGCGCCGCCAGCGCAAGTGACTTTCCTATCTTTACCCAGTAAAAACCACTTGAGCCTTACCTGTCTTACGCCGGTCTGAAGTGCAATGGATTTCATTTATTCAAGGTGTGTGCAAATCCTCCTTTGCCGTCCCCTCCCAGGGGTGCGAGTGATATTTTGCCCTGCCCCGCCCAGTGCAGCATACACTTATCAGCTGTGCCCAAGTGCCCTCATTAATTCACCGGCGAGTTTAGGCCGAACATGCAATAAACCAATCAGAAAGTCAGCTCTCATCGCCTGTAGAAGGTAGGTGCGCCATCAGCGCAAGCATACAAGGAGGAAAGAGAAAAGATTTTCAAAGTGAGGAAACAGATCTCCTGGTTCGAGAAGTGAAAGCGTGAGAGCGTGCAATATATGGAGACAGCAGGACGTCTCCAAAGCAGCTTCACTTATAAATAGTTTATTTTACATGAACACCTGCAAAAACCATTACAATAAATGAACCGCAAATGTCATGTAGACTGGTTATGTTTTACAGTGAAGCACCTTGAAATTGTGTTTTAATTAATTAATTAATTAATTAATTAATTTAATAATTAATAATTACTTCTCACCTAATCCTCATCTCCTCCCATCCTCACTCCTCAACTCCTCGTTGCTGCTTTGTGCTCATTAAAGTATCAGTATTATATTTTGTCCCTTCATGAAGAATAAACAAAAATTGAAGTGATTATATCTTATTTGTGTATCGTCTTTGTAAATTATAAATTCTTAAATAATTAATGTATGGAAGCATCAGGTGAGGCAGACTCAGTTCATGTCCTGTGGACTGAATCTGGCCTTTTAACAACCTCAATCAGGTCCTTTGATCATTTATAAATATTAAAGTAAGTGTATAATTGTGATTTTATTCAAATAACCTGCTAACGATCTAAGCATATGGGTGTTTATTAGAAGATCATCATTTTATTAGTTGGCTAATTATCTCTTTATTTCTGTTGTTAAGCACAGACACACTTATTTTTTTAAATTTAATTATAAACTTAATTATAAAATAAACTTATCTTAAAAAAGATTGAACTCAGGCTGTTTAAGCAGAGGGACTTTAAGAGAGTCAAGCTGCGTGAAAACAGACGTTAAATGCAACATTCTGTTTATTAAAACAACAAACTACTTTTAATGAAGGACTACAAAGGTCACATGAAGCTGATATTCAAACTGGGTGAGTCAACTCAGGGTTTACAAATCTAGACATGAGCACATTCACATAAATGGAGTAATTTTTTCTATTACATTACTTTTGCTTTACTTAAGAACAAATATACAAACATAAAACAGGTCTCTTAAATGAACAAGTGTAAATTGCTAAAGTAAAAGAACTAAGTAAAGTAACTTTACTTTTGATGGAGCACCTTGTTTAGTCCTTTTTACTGAAAGGTTTTAATGTCTGCAGAAACCACAAACAGAAGATGTAAATCACACTGTCTCCAGAATGTTTTGTTAACATGTTAAAATCAGGACATTTTTCTTCTGAAGGAGGACAGACGTCCCCAGACCCCCTACAGGGGACTGGTTCACCAACATGACACCTTCTTCTCCTCTCGTGAGGTCATGAGTCTGCAGGTCTGTTTTTAGTAATCCAGAAATACCAATAAGAGAACCATTCAAGTACAACAAAAGCAATAAAAATGTTGATTTTTCAAAAAAGGAAACAATCACATGCAAGATTTTTTATTTATTTATTTATTTTTATTTTTGTAATTCAGTATTTTTACATTATTGTCTTCATGTTTTTTTTTTTTGTGTGTGTGATATTTCACGGACACTCAGGTATAGTTTGTGACCAATTGTGGCATTTTTATTGATTTAATCAGTCTGAGAGGACAACGGCGATTGATTAGTGAACAATCCCTTCAGCTGTTTTATACCGAATTTCAGTGCCCACACCTACATGTGAAACACAGTCCGCTGTACAGTTATTCAGATTTAAACGACGCATTTTTGTGATCAAATTACTCAAGTTAAAAAAGCCTCCTTCCTCCTGCTGTGTTCTGGGTTCTGATGCGTCTCTTCACTCCCTCTAGTGGTCAACTTGAGAACATGTATCCTGTCAGAACAAAAGTGAAAGTATTCAGAGTCACAGGAAGGAGCAGTTCGAGTGTGTGGAAGAAACAGCAGAGATACTTCAGACGAACTACTAATAGATTTTGTAAGTTTGCATGTTGTGAATAATACCTGCGAGGCTGTGAACTGCTGACTCTCAACCATGCATCAGATTAATATTAGTTATAGACCTCTAAGGTATTTTATTATCTGTGTCTTACTGGGTACAAGCTCGAGCAGAGCAGCTGTGACAAAGCAGTTTGTTACCACACACACATGCTGCTTGTTCAGCTCTGTTTAATTTAGTTAAATGTTGTTGACTAAAGTTTCTTTATCTCCTCCACAGAGACATGGTGCAGGGAGAGGCAGCAGGTGAGGAAACATGTTTACTTATTTCATAAAGTGACAACATATGTTGTTCTGTAAACACTGCAGTACTTCAGCATTAAAGAGAATAAACTACATTTAGTGATCAGATCACATTTGAAGCTGCTTCTTTCAGGTTATATGGCAGCTACGCTTCAAACTGTGAAGCTGTAGGTTTCCTCTGTGTTTCCTGTGTTTACTGTTTCACTTCCTCTAATTCATTCATGTGTCGCGAGGGACAGGGCGTGTTTTTTAACATATGCAAAATGGGTACATAAGTTGCACGTTGTGACAGTTGGACTTTTGTACTTGTTATTATCATTAATTTCATTATTATAAGCCAGCCAGGTTTCTCTCCTGACATTTCATTTGTTTGTTTTTTGTTTTTTAGTTCAAAGCAAACAGCACAAAGGATTCAAATATATTACATTTTACAGCCTGCACACTGAATGATAAACACCACTAAAAACAACCCAACACATGATTCAGTGCAAAAACCAGAATAAATGTATTTAAAGTAGAAGACGTTAGAAAAAAAAAAAATCTAAATTCAAAAGCTAAAAGCAAAAAATTTGTTCATTTAGTCCAGTCAGTCACACAGGGAATGTGGTCTGGATCTAGCCATCTAGCTCAAAATGTGATAGGCTGTATCTAAAGGCTGTATCTAGCAGCATATGGTGACGTTTAGTAAGGACCTTTATTGTAGAAGTGAAGAAACAGGTAACAGTTTGTTATTCAGGCTAGAAGCTCACACAGTCTCCGGGGTTCAGGCTCAGGGAACGAGTCGAGCCGAACCCGGAAGCAGGACTGAAGGCGACGTCGACGGTCCATTGATGCTGGACGCTGCCAAGCGAAGACACTAAAGGGGTTTCTACAGCGTCATAGTTTGGTGCAGTACACAACTTCACCATGGGAGTGAAAACTACCCAACACCAAACTGCAGACAGACAAATTTGGGGACCAGCTGGTGAACACAGTGGAGATTTTAGCAGCTAAAGAACCGAATATTTCCTTTAAGAGTCGGTGGAGACCAAATACAGAACTAAAAGACGCAGACCCACGCTCTTACCAAATGATCTCGTATAATTATACTTGACAGTGATCAGGATCAGCAGATTAATTTAATACAACTTTAGCTTTTTATTTAATGCAAAAATCACACGAGTTTGATTAAAATCTTTTAAACCAGCCTAAACAAAAACACACTCCCATGAATCTGAATAAGTCAGCAGGTTAGAATAAAACCAGCGACCAGCTGTTTATGCTGAGATCTTTTTTCATCAATATTTTCCTTCCTCTGGATCTGATGGTGTGTTTACACAAAACTCTGTCACAGCTCAATAATGACTCAAATATTCTTTTGTCTTTAGCGTCGTGGAACAAGTTCCATGTCACAGTGGCAGGAAGAACTAATGGGGCCCATGAAGCCATTGTTAGGAGGCTTTGTGCCAGCGGTCAGACTGAGGTGTCTTCTCCTGAGGACAGTGACTACCTCCTGGTTTTCTGTCCTGTTGCATCACGAGTTGGAACGGACATCGGCGAGGCCCTGCAGATCACTCCACGTAGGAAATGTCTTTGTTCATTTATTTCATTTCGTTTGGCCAATTTGACCAATCATCTGAACATGATTTATTTTGGTATGAGAAATACTTCCCATACGGTTTGTTTCTGTGCAGGTTGTGACTGGACTTTTATTTTATTTTTCATTTTATTGTTATTTTTAAGAATTCCCCTCAAGGCTCCACATTGACACTGCCTCTTAGTAGAATAATATGTGTGCCATCGATGTCAGCGCACATGTTAATGTTGGCAGATCTCTGACAGTTGTGGTGTCATTGCAGCAGGTGCTTCACCATCTGTTGCCTGATGGGGACCTGCACTCTACTGAGTGACCTCTTCTAGTTTATTGTCTTTATCTGTCCTGCAGTAAAACCAGTTGCACCGTGACAAATAAAGTTGAAGTTGAAATGAGAAATGTGTGGAACCACATGGAGTAAAAACACAAAAATAATCAGTTTCATCTTGTTTCTGACTCACTTGGTCGTGTTTCTCTGTTCTTACAGCTGGTAAACCAGTAATCCTGGTGGTGATGCATCACACCTTCAATCCTGATCATATCGTAGCTGACAGCAGAAGACAGGTGGACAACCGCAACGTCCGTCTCACTGTGGACTGTCTCTTCTACGAGGGCAAACTTCTGTCCAGTAACCGCAATGATGACGCATGGAGTCAAATTCAGAGGCATCTTGACCTTCGTGGTTCCCCGGTAATGACTTGATTGACTGATGTGATACAATCACAGAATAGATGTGGAGTAAACTGATATTGTGATATGAAGAGATAAATGGTTGCTGTGGTCCATGTCAGTGTTGCAGATTCATTATAACTGACTATTGTTGATCATATTCTTTTATTTCTTTGTCTTTCCTTCTCTCAGGGATTCATCTCCCCGAGCATCCCCGGGGGTAAGAGTGACTCTGATCATGAAGTTCAGACTTCAGATCAGATTATCAGTTTATCTTTAAACTTCACAATTGATCTGTAAATGATACCAGATGACTCACTGCTCTGTTTTTCTTTGTTTTAGAGTGTGAGAAGCATTGGGGGAAGATTGTTCTTGCTGCTATTGCACTGGTCATTATACTGATCTGGACATTCAGTGTTCCAACAATCCCTGATGTGGTAACAGAAATAAGAAAACATGTGAGGATTGCACTAACATACACGACTAAGTCTAAATCAACATAATAGCAGTTTGCAGTATTATCACAATTAATAATTATCTTAAAGGGACAAATGTGCTTTGTGCTGTGATGCATGTGTGTCCTCATCTGCAAAAATATAGAATCAGAAATATCAATATTGTTACTATATACTACTAGATGTTTCTGTTTATTTCCCCTGATGGATCATCTTCATCCAACTTTGTTCCCTTTGATTTAGTTCGTCCTGATTTAGTAAGAGTTATTTCCCACCATGAGCAAGAACTTGGCAACAGTGGGAAGGAAAAACTTCTTTTTAACAGGTAGAAAAGTGACAGAAGATCTGATGCTGATCATATTCTTTTATTTTTGTCTTTTTTCTTCTCTCAGGACTCCATCTGCCAGAGCTCCATCAGTTGTAAGTGTGACTCTGAT
This sequence comes from Lutjanus campechanus, assembly GCA_027495735.1. Classification (NCBI taxonomy): domain Eukaryota; kingdom Metazoa; phylum Chordata; class Actinopteri; order Lutjaniformes; family Lutjanidae; genus Lutjanus; species Lutjanus campechanus. The sequence continues at coordinate 21,835 of JAJHUR010086926.1, forward strand.
CATGAACTTCAGTCTTCAGATCAGATTATCAGTTTATCTTTAAACTTCACTATTGAGCTGTAAGTGATACCAGATTATGTATAGGATTTTTTTGCACCAATTGCATGACAGCAATGCATTGTGGGTGATATACACCTTGTTGACTCGCTCCTTCAGCCCTCTGAGGGTCCGAGATCTTTTTTCATCAACATTTTACTTCATCTGGATCCGATGGTGTGTTTACACAAAACTCTGTCACAGCTCAATAATGACTCAAATATTCTTTTGTCTTTAGCGTCGTGGAAGAAGTTCAATGTTTTCATGGCAGGAAGAACTAATGAGGCCCATGAAGCCATTGTTGTTGAGAGGTTTCGTGCCAGAGGTCAGACTGAGGTGTCTTCTCCTGAGGACAGTGACTACCTTCTGGTTTTCTCTCCTGTCGCATCACGAGTTGAAACGGACATCAGCGAGTCTCTGCAGAATATTCCAGGTAGGAAATGTCTTCGTCACATGAACAATATTTGTGTTGGCGTGAAAAATAATTCCCATACTGTTTGTTTCTGTGCAGGTTGTGATTGGACTTTTCTTTTTCTTTTTTCTCTGTTGCTTTTACTTCCCTAAATGACACTGCCACTTAGTAGAATAATATGACATTTTATATCCAAAAGGTCAAAGGTCACCTTCACTGTCACATCATATTGGTCAGCTCTCTTCACTCCATACACTATATGAGTCTGAACCAGTTTTTCAAAAGTTTGGAAACGTTATTTCTGTCAATTATTTCTCTCCTTTAACAATATGAACTGGTGTTGTATTATATATCGTTGGAAAGCCTCATTAGTCACCTTTACAACGAGGTATAACTTGTAAGGATCGTGCCTCTGTGGAATGAGTAACACGGCTAAACGTGTGGGTAGTGCCCAAAAAAATGTGCCAAAATCCCCTGCTATATTCTCCTGTTGGTATTCACTGGCAAACCTCTGACAGTTGTGGTGTCATTGCAGCAGGTGCTTCACCATCTGTTGCCTGACGGGGACCTGCACTCTACTGAGTGACCTCTTCTAGTTTATTGTCTTTATCTGTCCTGCAGTAAAACCAGTTGCACCGTGACAAATAAAGTTGAAGTTGAAATGAGAAATGTGTGGAACCACATGGAGTAAAAACACAAAAATAATCAGTTTCATCTTGTTTCTGACTCACTTGGTCGTGTTTCTCTGTTCTTACAGCTGGTAAACCAGTAATCCTGGTGGTGATGCATCAAACCTCTAATCCTGATCATATTGTAGCTGACAGCAAAGGACATGTGGACAACCCCAACGTCTGTCTCACTGTGGACTGTCTCTTCTACGAGGGCAGACTTCTGGACTCTGGTCGCAATTATGATGCATGTGAAGGTGAAATTCAGAAGTTTCTTCCTGTTTCCTCGGTAATGACTTGATTTACTGATGTGATACAACCACAGAATAGATGTGGAGTAAACTGATATTGTGATATTAAGAGATAAATAGTTGCTGACTATTGTTGCTCATATTTATTTTTATTTTTTTTTTGGCTCTTTTTCTCTCAGGACTCAGTCACCTCTTTAGGGGGTTAGTGCGACTCTGATCATGAAGTTCAGACTTTAGATCAGATTATCAGTTTATCTTTAAACTTCACTATTGATCTGTAAATGATACCAGACAACTCACTGCTCTGTTTTTCTTTGTTTTAGAATATAACAGCCATCAGATGCTGATCATAGTCATTAACAGGAGTTATCAGCTAAGTCCAAAAGAACATAATAGCAGTTTGCAGTATTATCACAATTAATAATTATGTCTTAAAGGGACAAATGTGCTTTGTGCTGTGATGCATGTGTGGCCTCATCTGCAAAAATGTGGTAACTAAAGGATTATTACTGTTACTATTGTAGTTAAGTTGTGACAGCTGAGCTTTTTGACCATGAATCTGCAAGAATGAATAAAAGATGTTTCTGTTTATTTCCTCTGCATGTATCATATTCATCCAACTTTGTTCCCTTAGCACCATGCATGTCTGTATGAGTCCATATGTGACGAGTTGGAAATGAAAACAAGTCACTTTTCCTGTGAAAGTCACATGTCACAACTTAACCTGTCTAATGACAGTAAAACACTTTGTTGGGTGAGCTGGAAGTTGTGAAATTGACATTGATAATTTGCCCCACTGACTTGAGCAGGTGGCCAGCCTTAAATCTGGTCATGGGCGCCTGCACAAGATTGTGTTATTTTGGTGTCAAATTTTGGATTTATATCTTATATTTTATAACTGTAGTAATCTGCTCCTAATCTTTATTCTATGTAGCATCCTTTCACACACGTAGATTCATCAAACATCTAACAAAACATCTAAAATTCTTGTTCACATAAACATACACAGACTTACAGTCATGACCTTTGACCCACATGTACACCATCCCATTTATTCTTAAATGCTCAAACTGCAGTTTTTCTGAACCCTCCGTCTGGAGAGTGTGCAGGTTACTGGTCTGAACCTTTTTCAAGGATTTATTGTCATTTTCACATTTGTTGAAACGTATGAAGTGTAGGAGGTTTTCATCAGAGCTGTGTGTGGAGGAACAGATGACTCGCGCTGTATTGACCTGTGGGGTCAGATGAGTGTCATGAACTTCTCTTGCCTGAACTTTTGAACTGGTTTTGTCTGGTAGAAGTGCTGCAGTTGAATATCTGCTGTGGTGACGTGACAGAACCAGATATAAAAGGAAGCGCTGTGTAATTATTGGGGCTTTTGGCTTTTTCGAGAACTCTCCTTCACCTTGCGCACGGATAAGGCGATGTGACAAATTCCAAATTGTTAATGTTCAATTAATCAAAAACAATTAGATTAACTAAACCTGGAATAAGAGCATGTAAAACCAGACCAAACCAGTTCATCTTCCCCTGTTGTATCTTTGCCTTTAGTGGATAAGTGACATTATAAGCACAATATTGAGCGAATAAAAGCAAGTTCAAACTTGGGAAGATTTTGGTTTCTGGAGTTTCTTTGTGGGAGAACCATGAGAACCACATAAAGGAGTTTATTCTTCACAGGACGTCACGTGGCCCCCGAGAGGTAAGCTCCAGTGCATCCACACCACGACACACACGACTGACCTGCTGCAGGCGTACTTTCACACCTCGTACACACACACACACACACACCGCAGGGTAGAGAAGCTTTAGGCCCTTTTCCCTGAGCCGGACAGGAGTTCACACTCAGAGGAGCCTTACAGCCTTATAACTGTTTGTAAAATTCACCCCCCTCACAGTGTTCACGGAGGTGGAAACTATCAATTGAGACCAAAAACAAAAGATGTACCAGGCTGTAAATATGTTTTTTTAGGCTGTAAAGTTGGCTTTTTTAACATGGGGGTCTATGGAGAATTGCTCCCTTCTGGAGCCAGCCCCCAGCGGCAGACGAGGAACTGCAGCTTTTTGAACGCGGAAGTGATCCTCACTGCTGAAACCCACAACTCCCCCCCTGGTTCTGATCTGACAAAGTTTAGTTGTTGCGTCACTTCACTTTTTCAAGTGGTCAACTTCCTCACAGGGAGGAGCTGTTCAAGTGTTTTAAGGAAGTGCCAGAGATACTT
>JAJHUR010086927.1:0-10476 GCA_027495735.1 Lutjanus campechanus
TATCTATTTACAAACTGAGCTGGTATTGAAATACAGATTTTGTGTAACTTTTCAGATGTCGTGATGTTTTTCAAGGTTTTTTTTTTAGCTGCAACCAAACTTCTCATGTTTTCTAAATTAATTTAAGGATGAATTAAAGGTATTTCAAAGCAGCTTTAATGTTTTTTCTTATCATGTATGAACTGACAGAGTTTAATCTCATAATGTCATTTTCCACAATAAAAGCTGTTACAAGTTCAATGCAACTGATTTGCCTTCAAAAATGTAACGAGTGTGTAATCAAGAAATACATTTGTTTCAGTGAAATGAACTTAAATATATAAAATTCCTGCCTGCAGACTGAAGATATTTCACCCAGATTCCATTCATGTAAATGCAGTTTTTGTAGTTTTTGTATTTAATCATAAATTGCAACCTCCATATTTGAGTGTATATAGAATTTGGTGCCTGTGTTTCAGTATTTTGATTTTAATTAAAAAAAAACATATTTTCTGTATATTTGTGTTGTTCATACTTCAGAACATTTTGTAACAAAAAGTAATAAAACCAAAATAACAAAGAATAAACGTGTGTGTGTGTGTGTGTGTGTGTGTGTGTGTGTGTGTGTGTGTGTGTGTGTGTAGCTCCATGAAGAGGAGAAAAATAGAAAAAGAAGAAGAAGAAAAAACACGGAGCTGAAAGAAAGCAGGAGTGAGAGGTCTGTCCGGGGTGAAGCTCTGACAGGATTAAGTCTCAGCGACACGAGATGTGATTGAATTTCAATGAAGTGAAACACGTGAGAAAATGACACAGAATGAAATGAACCACAGGACACACACACACACACACACACACACACACACACACACACACACTACAAAATAAAAGAAGAGAAGAAGCTGGAGGACTCTCGAGGAAAAGGAGGAAACAAAAACAAGTGATTGAGCTGAAGGAGAGAAAAAGTCTAATCTGCTCAGACTGATGAACAACTGAACTGTAGTAATCCTGTAATACAACACACACACACACACACACACACACACACACAAAGACAACCTCACTTCATATCTTCTCTTCAGAGTCAGTATTTTTAGTAGCAACACATATTTTAGACATTTAATCAGAATCAGAAATACGTTATTGATCCCTGAGGGGAAATTGTTGCGTGTTAATTGTTGAGTGTTGTGTTGAAGTGTACACTATATTCATTCACTATAGTCAGACAGACTTTTCTGACAGGAAACCACTGATATATAAGACAAATATCACTCTGGACAAACGTTCGACAACAATCAATCACTGCAGCTCACAGAACTCAGGAGCTGTTGGTCTGCTGCTGCTTCCATCTGTTAGTTTGTTTGAGTTGTTGTGTGACTTTTACCACATTAGTTTAGTAAAACTAACTTAATTTACTGTTGATTGAAGCGGCAGTAAACCAACGACTCCTGAGTTCTACATGGTAAAAATGATAGATTTTTTAAAAGGAGTCGTGATGGATTTGAAGAGAGAATTGATGAAGCTTCCTGTCTGACAGCAAAGTAAAGTGGTGAAGATAAACTGATACTTATTTCTGTGAGGTAAAATCAGAGATGTTTGGTTCCACTTGTTTTAGTGGGACAACTCAGCAACTGATGTGGACTTTTTATTATTTTATTGTGGAATTAAACGTGAAAATAATCCCTGACAATTGCCGTATTTCCTCCTGTTTGTTTGATGCAAACTACACAAAGCAACTTATTCTAACTTTAATTATCCTGTGTAACCCTGCTGACTACCTACTGGTAACCTGGTGACGATGTAGATGCCAAAGTTTTGTAGTCGTGTCCCCAGTCATGTGAGCATAAGACAAGAAAGGTAAGAAAGTTACGACAAATACAGAATAAGTTTTCTTAGAGGAGTCAATAATCAAAGAATCAATACAAGGATCTTTGTGCTTTAAACCTGCAATATGTCATTTCTGCCACTAGGGGTCTCTCACATATAAAAAGAAATGACAAAAACATAGTTTGACGATGTTGTGAAGTAGTTAACAGAAATCATCTTCATGTTTTACTTTATTTATTTTCACTGAAGTTTGAGCAGCTGGCAGGAAACACCTTTAGCTTGAATAAATGACAGATTTATCTGGTTTGAACGTTGTTGGAAACATTTAGGATATGAAATAATATGTTGAGCATTTTTGCATATTTTAATGCAGAAATGTTCCATATTACAGCTTTAAACATTCAGAGCTGCAGTTTCAGGTCAAATCCTCCTGATTCCTCATCATTCCACCTTAAACTGCAGTTAAGGTGGACCTGATTTCTTTTCTTGTCTGTAATGATGAAGCTGTCTTCAGACTGCGTGTCAGAGGCTCCATGATGACTTGCTGTCTCTTCTGTGTGTTCTGGTCGTGGCGTTGCCATGGTGCCGGCGGACCGCAGATAAACCCTCGGTCCAAACTGTCCCCCTTTGTGGCCGCTAATGTTGGGTAAACCGGAGGTAAATTATAACCCTGAGCAAACAGCCACAGACAAGTGAATAGGAAGCTGCTGCTCCCAGAATGCATCAGCAGATTGATGGAGGTGGAGGCCGGCGGGTTGAGGCCGCACGGCGACGGAGGCAGCGGCATTCAGGAGGCTGATTGACGGCAGCGTTCCTTTAGATTAAAACCTTCCTGAACAACAAGACGGCTGTGAGGAGACGACGGGAGGATATTAATGACAGGAGGAGGAGGAGGAGGAGGAGGAGGAAGACGGGCTAAACTCGTTCAGTCCAGACTTTCTGTGAACCAAAATTTCAGGTGTGAACGCTCCTCGGGCCCACAGTCCCGATCAAATCGTTTCAGTTTATCTCTGGTGTGACAACATTTCTTTGGATGGTTCAGACTTTCAGACCAATCACATGACGTTCTGTCCACGTTCCATCATCAGAACCAGGACGAGGAAAAATAACAAAGCTGCACATGAGGAGAGAACGCTTTAGTGGTGAGCACCCTGCAGCGTTAGTTTCAGCCTGAACGCTGCCAAAACACACAAAAACCCTCTAAAGTGTTGAAGATCTTTTTACAGACTGCTGAAAGTGAAGCAACTGGGTCATGTGACATGGAGCATCATGGGGCTCTGGCTTCGCACATGGGAGGAGTTCGCCTTAAAAGCTTCCTGCCAGAAAGGGCTTTGAAACACATGGTTAATGGTTTACCTGGTCTATCTATTTATTTTTTCAGCCTAACAGTGATGTTCATGATTATAAAACAAGACATGTCAACTGGTTCCACCTCCCAGTGTTCCGTACTGGGTTCTGTCAGTTCTCGATTAGATACTGGGGGGCTCAGCTCAGCTGTGGACCACTTCAATCCAAACTGCATCTCAGTCTGACTCACTTAATCATTTTAAATACAGACTTAAGATCTGTTTGATGAACCAAACTATCAGATCAGAAAATATCTGAACTGAACTTTCTTTTTCACTGTGTGTTTCTGAAGGATTTGACTGAACACAACTGTGCTTCTGCACACACACACACACACACACACACACACATGAACGTGGCTCCAAACTAAAGATCTACAGTGAAGATTCAGGATAAAAACATGGTGTAAATAACATGTTTTCCATCAGTTTGGCACGTTGGAGCTTGAGGAGACTTGGATTAAAGTCGACGAGCAGGATGGAGGTGTTTCATGTTTTTTTCTCTTGTTTTATTGTGAAACTCCAGCAGTTGATGAACAAATTAAACTCAACCTTCAATCATTTATTTCTGAGTGAATTATCTCTTTAAGTCATAATAATACTAATAATAAGTCAATAAACTTCACATATGAGTCAAACTCCGTCTCCTGGGTGGAGAACTTACGCTTAACTCATTCATCCACCACAGCTCCTGATGTGGACTCTTCATTCTTTATCACCTGATGTCCTAAAGCCTTTCTGGCAGAAAGTCCTGTGGGTAGCACCAACTGGTCTTTACTAAGCCTGGTTCTAACTGCTAGGTGGGTCATAGTTAAGACCAGTCTTTAGAATGGACTTTACGCCTGATCCTGACTGGGTGTAAGATTTACACCAGGTCTGAGCAAGAAGAAGACTGAAGCCTGGATGGTGCAACTGCAGTTAGGTTGGACTTAAAATACCCTTTGTGCTCTGAGACAGGTCATATAGAGGACAGTTCAGAGCTGCAGATTTTCTTTGTCTGTGTTGTCTGAAGCCTCTAACGTGTCATTGTGCATCCTCACTCCAGACATCTGCAAACATCAACACTGCTGCATGTAAAACAAGACCGTCCAGGACGAGAGCAGGTTATTATTTAAAGAGAAATAAACTGACAGGGTTTAATGACCTGCTCACTGTATATTATCACACTTATTACAAAGTCAAAAAAATCAATAATTTATATAGTTATACAGTTCAGAGTGCTGCAGTTGACCAATCAGAATTGAATAAGTACTGTTGTCGTCGTCATATTGTTTCCAGCTGTGTGGAGTTTTTTGGCAGCATCGGTAAAAAGAACCAATAAGCTCGTACGATTCTGAGGATCTGGACCCGATTTGGACCCGGTTCTCCACAGTTCTGCTTCTCAATTCCAGACCTACTTCCTGACCAGGGGCGGATCTTGAGGGGCGGCACGGGGTGACAGTTGCCACCTCTTAAAAAAAGCCTCGCCAGCCCAGTTTGGACATGTTCTAGTTTAAAGTATATATGTGACAAGTTGTAGCTGGACAGAAATCAAGAAGACTGAAAATCTGGAGTCTGAGTGCGAGTGAATGCAGCAAGAGATTATGTTCTAGTGGGGATAATTTAATGATCTGTCCTGGACACATTTTAAATGAAAAGTGTTTATCTTCGGCTGTGAGAAATGAGACCCTGAAATACCCAGCATGCAGTGCAGGATGACCTTCCATCAGCACCTGATCAGACTGAAGGTTCCTGAACGAATCTGCAGACACAACAACACAACCTGTTAACATCACTGACAGACCGTCAGTGTTTCTGCACACAGTCAGACCCGCTGGGGGGGTCGAGCGAGGTTTGGTTACACTTGTAGGGCTCAGAGAGAGAGGGAGAGAGAGGGCCATATGGTTGTGAGTGCAATAACTTGAATTCAGTCCAACAAAGGAGCCACTGAGGAGCTGTGAAAACTCTCCTCTTTCAGCCTAATGAAGCTGTTGTCTGGAGGGGAGGTGGAGGAGGAGGAGGAGGAGGTGGAGGTGGAGGCGGGGGGGCGGAGGACAGAGGAGGCTGAGCGGCCCTGGACGTGATTTGTCATACAATCTGAATCTTTAGGAGGGCCACAGCACAGAGACCTCCTCTCCATATGTCTGCTTCATCTGCATCTGAAAGCTGAGGGGGGGCAGAGAGGGGGGGCAGGGGGGTGAACTGCCTCTGCATCATCAGGTTTGAGGGTATTTGTGCTGCTTGTTGTTGTGTTTCAGCTGATGTTCTTCATGAGAGACACGAAACCAAAAACACAAAATTCATCTGAAGTCAAAGTTTAACAGAGAAAAAGAAAGTTTCTGTTCGGAGCAGCACGAGATTTAAAAAGAAAAAACGAGAAAGACGACAAATAATCCTGTTCTTTTATTTTTCTTTCTCACCTTCTTCTCTTTAAAGACAGAAGATAAAAAGTGAGAAACTTTTTAACTCATAAACTTTCACTTTCACACCACAAAATGAAGGTAACACTTCAAAACTAGATAAGATAAGATAAGATAAGATAAGAGATAAGATAAGATTGCTCCAAAACACACTCACAGTAATAGAACAGATAATAGAATAAGATCCAGATATGACAGGTTAGAGAATAACGACAAGAAAGCATCAAATATGAGTGAAATATAAAATATCAAGTGTTTACAGAGTAAACGCAGAGAAACAGTGAAACACAAGAAGTCAGATAAGTTAAGAACAAATTTAAACTCAAAAAGGAAAAGTAGTTTTGGCAAAAACATTAAAAAGTCATTTAAGCAGTAATAATAAGAGGTAAGAAAAAGTGAACTAAGACTGTGCTTGATGTTGAAACTAAACTAGACTCAACAAGACTAAACTAAACTAGACTGGACAGTGAAGTGAAGTGAAGTGAAGTGAAGTGAAGAGCTCATGAAGACGGGCTGGGGGAGAACAGCAGCAGAGCAGCGACCACAAAAGAAAAATATAGAAAAACATTGATCAGTTATAAAGTAGTTATTATGTTTTAAAGTAGCTCCGCCTCCTCCAGCAGCTCTCTGATTCTTCACTTTTAAAAACATGGGTGTGATGTTTTTCCTGGCTGACTGCAGTTTGGGGAGCAGACAGACTCTGATCAGGGATCTTGTAATGTGTGACCTCCTGCCTCTGATCAGTCATGAAGTGTGTAAACCACAACAACTTCAAGACTCCAAACAACAAACAGTTACGTAATGTGAACGCCACAGTGATGTGACGACTTAAAGTCATGTGACCGAGGCTCGAGTGTCTGATTCAGACACGAGACGACATGTTGGATCAGCAGCTTTAAATCCTCCTCCTGCTCTCTGACCAACAAAGAGTCAGTGTGTCGCTCAGAGCCCGATGAGGAGGAGGAGGAGGAGCAGGACGATGATGGTGATGATGGTGAAGGTGATGATGCAGATGGAGGGGGGGCGTTCCTGACACTGACATCAGGGTCGTGACCCGGTGGCTCTGCAGACATCTGTAGCTGCTGCACATTCCCTGACACCTCGCTCCGTCCAATCAGATCTCTGCAAGAATATATGACCTGCACACCCCCCACCCCACATACACACACACACACGCTCATCAACATGCATGGCTGTGGTCCTGCTCTGGATCTGATCTATTGCTGCTGCCTTTGTGTCTCCGGCACTCTGAGACACCAAAGAAGAAGAAGAAGAAGAAGACAGGAGAGAACACGAGCAGCTTCGGCCCAGTTCCAATCTATTCACACCCCCGCCCCCCCCATGACAGAATGTAACTTCCTCTGCATCCACACACAGACACCTCCTGCAGGAGTTCACCTGAGTCCTCGGCAGACTCTGCTGCCCCCTGCTGGAGCAGCTACTGCAGCAAATCTATCTGTAATTTACAGTTTCTCACAATTGCTAAAACACATTTTCTCAAAACCTTAAACACAAATCCAAAAACTCAAACTACATTCACAAAACCCCAGACTTTTCTATCACAATCAAACTATCACCTCAAAACCAGTTATCCTGTGTTCAAAACCAAACAATGTGTTCAGATCGTACACACAGCAAGTAAAAACATATTCACCTCAGAGCAATCGTTAGACACTACATCAAATCATTTAGGACACAGCAACCAGGGCATGTAGTTAGTAATAGAAATAATTAAGGTTCTCATAGTTTCAAAGATGACACAGCAGAGCTTTTCGTCTGTTTTATCACACTTGATATCATATAGACTATATTTAGATATTAAACTCTAGACTATTAGACTATATTTAGATTTTAAAGCAGAATTTGAAAATGCAAATGACTCAAATAACAATGACAAAGAAATATCCAGTACACATGAGATATGATGGGGTATATATGCAGAATTTAGAAGATATTATGTAAGTGGAACATATACAGTATAGAGATCGATAACATAGATTGGGATTTTACATAAGGAAATGATTAATAATTAATGATGAAGTAAACAGACAGTATCTTCAGAGAAACCTTGAGAAATCTTTTCAGAGGACTGAAGATCAGCTGATCTCTGGGAAATAGAAACAGATCCAACAGCGCCCCCTGCTGGAGAACAACCCTCACTGTGACTACTGACTGATCGTACTGCTACTACTGCAAGTACAAGTACTGCAGCAGGGTTATGATGAGGTTATTGTGATGTAAATATTGTATTTAGCTTCATTTACATCAGGTCTTTTTATCCTTTTTTAAATTGGAACATTATTTGTTCCCTCTCAGTCTGTGCTGCCAGTAACATCCATGTGAATCTGCTGCATGCTGGTTGCTCATTTGCAAATTAAAGATTAAAGAAGATTTATAAATTATAATAAAATCCTAATTTATGTCAAAATATTTCTGTAAAAGAACCTTACTGCCACAACGTAATAATATCTCAATAATAACAAAATATTTAATGAAGAGTCATGTTGAACAAAATGAAAGATAATAAAATAAATAAATAAATAAATAAAAACATTGATTTAGAGAAAAGTTTCAGACAGATTTGGTTTTTATTAAAGGTTCAGCCAACAAGATTATTTACATCAAAATCCACTGTGGAGACACGGTCTCTGCACACCTTCTTACAAGCTGAAGCAATCACACCAGTTTGTTTGTTTTGTTGGGGATGTGATGTGATGGAACTGTGATATTCTTGTAATTGTAACAAAAAAAATCAATAAAATTGTACTATTACAATTATTATTATTGTATTGTATTTGGGGGAAAAAAAGTTAAATCTTGTAACAATAAGAAAGCCATGATGACTGTAAGGATATGTGCTGTATTTGTGTGTGAATTATGTAACTATTGTGCTCTTTGTATTAACAATTTCATTTATATATATGTAACAGGGTCATTTATGCAGCAGTAGTATGTGTAAAGAAGCCAGATGTACAGTTGTAATGTTGAATAGTATAATTACACAAAATTTGTTCCTGTTGTTATTGCCTGACATGCTTAGACCTCCATGGTTATGTGGAACGTTTTTATACTCAGCTTCAGTACCCCTACGTTCATCTTTGGGGGCACCCCTCCTATAAAGGGGGTGTCTCCTGCCTTACCTCTCCCCTTTTGCTGTTGTACTCCATGGGAGAGGGGCTCAAGTTGTGTCGATGTAATTGACGGAGGATTTTGTTTTTTACCTCTCGCTTGTCAGCTGCCAAAAATAAACGGAGACTGCCTCCAAAGATATCCGTAGTTTGGGCCTCTTCATCACAACACAACGCAGACAACAGTCCACCGGTTACATATATATATATTATTATATATTTTATATATTTTTTTAAAAATACATCACAAAATATAGGGGGAAAAAATAACATAACATAACATAACATAACATGAAACGAAATGAAATTAAATGAAATAAATGTTGTGAGGTGTTGTTATTCCTCCGGCCCGTAGAGGCCGCTGCACCGCTGCAGGTGAAGTATTTCCTGTTTCCTTCCTGTGTGTCACAGTGATTTGTGTCCGGGGAACAACAAAAACAACAGCGGCACATGCTGAGCTGAGCTGCCGCGGACTTCTCGTCATGTTTCCCGGGTTAAAGGAGAAAGTGGGATCCGTGTTGTTACCGGGAGATGAGTTCTGCTGTGAGGCCGAGGACAGCCTCTCTCTGACGGCTCCCGCCAAGCCGGAGAAGCTGCTCTGTGGTCCGGGTCTGAGGCGCAGCGGAGACCGGCTGCTGGTGTGTAAGAGCGGGGTCCTCCGACACAAACAGCCCAACGTGTACTGGATCGACTCCCAGCAGAAGAGGGTGAGACAGCACAGACACACAGCATGAAAACGTTTAATGACTAATCTACATATAATGTAATGGGCAGAGCTCCATTTAGAAATCCTGCAATTTAAGGGTTTTTTATTGGCAGTACACGTGAACGCCTCATATGACTGGACTTTTAAACGGAACGTAAATCATCAGGATCAGTAGTTACCAAACCAGTTTATTAAGCATTAAAGTTTTTGTTAAGATTGTTAAAGCCGATGAACCAAATTCAGTTGAATTTTAAAAAGCTGCGTATTTAAATGGAGTTCGGCAGTTCCTGATAGAAGGCTGCGTTCACGCCAAAGTGAGGACATTTTAGAAACAGAGTACAGGTGATGGAGCAGTGCATGCTGGGACTTGAATGTGTCTCTGTGTCCTCAGTATGTCCCAGCTAAAGGAGAGACAGTCATCGGCATCGTGACCGTCAAATCAGGAGACGTCTTCAAGGTGGACTTTGGAGGCAGCGAGCAGGCGTCTCTGTCCTACCTGGCGTTTGAGGGAGCGACCAAGAGGAACCGGCCCAATGTCCAGGTGAGACACTGAGGACATGGAGAGGTCCAGGTGAGACACTGACATGAAGACAGCACGGTTCACCCGTCCCTCCCTCCCTGTGTGTTACCTGTGTAGGTGGGGGACCTGGTGTTCGCTCAGTTCGTCATAGCCAATAAGGACATGGAACCAGAGCTGGTGTGTGTGGACAGTGCAGGACGAGCCAATGGGATGGGAGTATTTGGAGGAGGCGGTCTGCTCTTCACCGTCTCTCTGGGACTCGTCAGAAGGTACGAACATCCTCAGCAGGGGAACGATGCATTCACAGTTTGTTAGAGAACATGCGGATACGTTCCCCTGATGAACAGGTCAAAGGCCAAGACTTTGTGATTTTGTCCAAACTCTGCAACTTTTCTGCAAATTTGAACAATCATTGTCGCTTCCTGTGAGTTCCACCAATCACAGCACTCCCCCATACAAACATCATGCATGCACATCTCAATGAACTGACTCACTTTTAACTTTTACTTTTTTTTGTATTTATTAAGTCTCTCCAGGATTTCAGGGTTTTTTGGTGGTTTTTGGGCCTAAAATG